>APFE030911522.1:16224-139296 GCA_000404065.3 Pinus taeda | reverse complement strand
GCATCGGCACCTTGTACATTGGGAAGGTGATATGCATCGCACCCTCTGCATTGAGCTTTCAGTATGGTCTAGTTTTGACCATTTATGAGCAGTTTTCAGTGGAGAACTTCTGAGAGATGATGTAATCAGTTGACCTTGTTCCTTTAGGCAGTGAAGCAACACTTTTAGGGACTTAAGGGCCCTCCTTTTATGGACATTTGTGATTGGGATTGAAGTGCCCAAAAATGTCTATAACACCAAGATATGGCATATTTACTAGGACTCATTTAATGGGAGGGAGAAGCTACTAGAATGGGATCGTTTATGGTCTGACTTAGTGCAAGAAGAGATTCGACATAACACCAGAGATGATCTCATGTAGTGAAATGGAAGAGGAATTTTCATTAGTTAGAAAATAGAATAAATCCAAGGGAAATAAGTCCCAAGGAAAGGAGGGTGGCATGAAGGACTTGTCGAACATCAAGCGTTTTCACTATCACGAGTTTGGGCACTATGCCATGAAATTCCCATAGAACAAAGCAAGCAAGAAGGAGCTTGCAGTAGCAGCAACAAGCGAAGCCCTTGCTTCACAATTCGGACTTGATTTCACTCTCATTTGCATGCATGACAAGCAATGTAATGGGAAGCATGTGGTATCTTGATAGTGGTGCCTCATTTCATATGACGGGGAATAAAGATCTCTTTAGTGTCTTGGAGGAGAAAGACCTCAAGCAGAACATAGAGTTTGGAGATGATGGGAGGTATAGCGCGACTGGTATCGATACTGTTACCTTTTAGAGGGAGTCTAGATCCCCTCTCAGACTCATAGATGTGATGTATGTTCCAGGACTAAAGAAGAATCTTGCTTTTGTCAGAGTATTGGAAGATCGTGGCTGCAATGTGATATTTAGCAGAGGAAAGGTTTTTCTTAGACACATCGCAATGGGACAAGTGAAGTAGATTGGTGTGCGGGTCAAGAACTAGTATGCACTTGAGGTACAAGATGCAATCAAAGCCTTGAGGAGCAAGGCAAAGGTTAGAGACTTGGTGGTTGAGAGGGAGCATGAATTACCTCTTAACATGCAGCCTTAGAAGCAACCTCATCAAGTTCTGGAGCAACCACAATTGGAGAAGTAGAGAGGAGATCGAGTGGAGACATCCACTCAAGCAAAGAGCTCTAATAGGGGGGAATTTCGAGCCAAGTGGGCAGAGGAAGCACATGCAACCATACCTCCTAGTGTGAGGTGGGGTGATGTGAAGCAATATTCCCAAGAGTTACAGAAATTTGGGCAGGCTCCATTGAGGTTTATTTGTATCATGGATCATTACCTTGCTACGAGGGCCCACAATATTTGGTAGCAGGAGTATCAATTTCAGTCAGATACTGAGAAGTGCAGAGTAGAGTTGACAACAAAGTAGGAGGCTTAGTAGCAGAGTTAGCAGCAACATACTTTTCCCAATAGACAGTTGCAGACACAGTTGATTCAGTGTATTTTGTTTAGATGATTTTTGGTTGTAGATGTTGCAATAACAACAACAATAGTGACAATAGTTTCATGCAAAACATTCCAAAGTTACTAGATCGACATAGAGTTGGATTCCTTTCTTGTCAAGAGGAAGTGTTAAAAATAGCAACAAGAAACGTTAAAAATAGCATCAAGAAAATCCCTAATTTAATTTGTCGATGAATTAATTTAGGAATTAAATCCTAATTCTAATTCTCATAGCAACTTGTAATAGTTAACTAAGTTAATTTGATTTAGTTGGCTTAGTTAATTCGAGTTAGAGTCATGTAGAGTGGTTCCTAAATTTTAGGGGCCCAGGTTGAGATCTTTTGAGTTGTAATTATTTAATTTAGTTTAACTGAGTTAAATTCAGTTAAACTAGTTCCAACTTATGGAGGAATTAGTGGGAGATCTAATAGTGGGGTGTAACTTGCAGTAGTGGGGTGTAACCAACACTACTCAACCAGTAAACTGAAGATTCACTCATAATTAAATCATGCATGTCAGATAAGAGAAAGACCAAATTGAGATTGGAGTTTAGGGACATTGTACTATCAGTTGTAAAATCATCTAAATTAAATAGATTGTGTATGCAATCAGAAGAAGGCCTAAAACAAATCATTCCTTAATTACAAAACTCAGTAATTTCAGCCATTCAAATTTCCTTTAAAAGGAGGAATGAAGGCACAAGTTTAATCATTGTTTTGGTGAGCACAAGTTGGTGAGACAAAGCAATAGGAAGAACACGTTTGTGTGTGGAGATTGTGAGAGAAAGGTGTGCCAAGAGAATATTGTGCACATTTTGGTAGGGAGATAGATAGAGATAGTGCAGCGGTGTTTTTATGTTATTAAATGTATATTTGGTTGTAATCTAGCCTTAGTCTATCATGAAAAGAAGAAATATATATATATCTTTTAAAGATGGACACACAAGGACTAGTGCCTTTTTAATCTTGAGCTTATGGATTCACAAAAAGTTTGAGGTCAAAGGTGGAAGTCCTTGGTTTGAGTGAGTAAGAGAGAGGAAGCCTCTCCATCAAACCCTTTATATTTCCGATCAATTGGAGATTTAAGTTCAAGGATTATTATTCTAATTTTCCTTGATGGATACTAGGTGAAATATCTTGCAAAGGATATTTCAGAGCCATAAAAATACTAAACACATCATAATGAATTCCTAGAAAACTAATTCTACAACATATCAAAAAGGAAGAAAATACTCACAATAAAATAACAAAATTCACCATAGGATCACTTCATCAATCTAAGAAAAACTCCTCCGAGCAGTTTTACCCTCTCCAAGAAAATTTTCTATCCTTTAGTGATTCATTGCATCTAAGAGAACTAGTGTTCACTCTCTCGCAAGAGATATGATGAGTGCGTGTGAAAACGATCCTTCTATATTGACCTATCCCTGTTTATATGAGGTAAAAAAAGTCAAATTAGTGAGAAATTAGACTAAATCCCTCAAAATAATATTTTAAGTATTTACAGGTTAAGTAGGTCACAGGTCGACCAAAAAGATACGTCTATAAATGATAAAACATAACAAAAGGCCTCATTTTGGCCCACACTTTAAAGAAAAAATCTCTCCAAGGGTGATATCATCCTTTAGTGGCAAATATATCGATCAAAAAGGTGCTAAGGATGGGTAAAAAGAGTGCTCTAGAATCGTAGCCACTACTCATCAATAAATGTTCATCATCAAGAAAAACCCTCCTCATCATCATGTCATCATAAATAAGGCCCCATGTCATGGCTCTAGGACTCATGAGGGTAATGCCACAAGCCTAGGGCATGATGTCATCATAAGAAAAGGTGTACCATCCCTTCCAAAAGGATCTCAAGGCATCATCATCATCAAACTAGTCCATGAATAGGGAAACTTTTATCAAGAAGGTGCAATTCCATCTTAGGGACATCCTATGGTCTTTTAGGTACATCTAGTTTCTTGGAAATGTCTTGGTCTCAATAATCGATGAGGAGGCAATCATCATCAATATTAGATCCATCCTAATTATCTTCTCTAAGTGGTAAAGATCCTGGAAATAATGCTGTAAAGTGTCATCAAGTGGGGTTGGATGTCTACTTTGAAGTACTGGAGAAGTATTGATTAATCTGTCAAGAGGCAACATCTATACCTAGGAGAAAATATATGAAAAATACTTTTTAAATCAAGTGAGATCATCATCATAGGTAAAGTAACTATATGTGATATCCCTTAACTTGAAGCTTTTGTTTGAAATTTGTATATATGTGGTTAAGTGTTATTGTGTCTTAACTTTAAAAGACTTATTTGGAAATAGTTTATCAATGTGATAAATTGATAAAGGTTTAATGCAAATTTTGCATTTATTATGCTATTAATAAAAATAAAGAGCCTGGAAATTAGTACAAAAGCTGCATCTGTTTGAAAGAGATAAAGGTTGCAAGTTAATGTTGATTATTAATTACCCATTTATTAAGTCCTAGGCATCTAATCTGAATGATTGGATTAATTATGATTATGGATATGGTTGATCCATAACTTCCCTAAAATATAGGATAACATTTTCTTTGGAAGTGGGAAGTAGAGCTCATAAATGTTCTAGTAACTACCTGCCACTTGTGGGGTGAGGTGGTGGTATTTACCAACTACCAAATGATTGGCAAGGGGAAATTGATTTTGTCTTCTTGTTGGGAAAATAGTACGCATTGTTAAACTAAGGAAGAGAAAAAGAAAATGAAAATAAAAGAAAAAAAGAATTTGCAGAATTGTGCTCGAGGGGATGCTTTGGAGGACAAAGTGCCATTGGTTGGGAGGAGATAGTGAGCTCTTGTATTAGTTCCATACTTATAATTATCAAGTCAATACCTTGAACTTCTATCTATTAAACACTTTTCTTAATGATGTGAAACAATAATATGTTCTATTGTTCATTTATATGTTTTCATTTTATATGTATTGATGAATGCCTTAAATATTTGTGCAAAAGGATTAAAGAGTAGCTATTTTAAAAGAAAAATCATTTTTTGTATTATATATTTAGTATATATAAGTATAATGAACTGTATGTAAACGAACGAATGCATTTGAATGAAGTTGGGGTGGTTTAGAATTCATTTTATGTTTCATATACGAAAATACAAGTATATGTTATTAAGTTGGTTAAACTATTTGTATAAGATAAGTTTTATATTTTTACCTTGTCAGTGTAAGAGTAAATAATATTGAAAAACATAGGAGTAATTGATTGCAAGAAATTATTATTCTGAAAAATGGAATTAAGACAAGAAGGGGATATTTATTTATATATGCATAAATATGTAAATATGTAGATATAAATAAATATATGTACAAATACACTATGGTATTTTTACCATAAGTAATGGTCATATAAAGACCTATTGTAGATATAAAATATACATGTACAATTTCTTAGAATATAATATTTGATTACAATGATAAATTATCTAAAGAAATTATGAGTAGAAAAATACATAACTGAAAAGAAGTATTTAAGCATAAACAGTAAAGCCTTTCAAAGATATATTTATAACATAAAAGAGAGAGATATTTGGAAATAATTTCTAATAAACATATAACATGTCACAATTTAATATGTAACATGGGATATCTATATATATATTATATATATATATATATATATATAATATATATATATATTCTTAAAAGAACATGGGATATAGTTTTTCCATAAACCCCGGTACAATGTAGGCTTAAAGCCTATATATTACATAATTCTTGACAAGAAGTAATAAAAAAATAAGTTTAAACTAAAATATAATCATAATTGAAAACCCTAGTTCTTGCTCTTGAAAACAACAACTATGCTCAAGTAGAAGATGAGAACAAAGGTTCGGGCCACCTAACCTGGTAAATGACAACTGAGAATTCCATAAGTGGAGATTTTTTTTAAAATTCCTTAGTATGATAGAAACTTTCAAAAACTCTTTAAGAAATGCTAATACTTGTAAATAAATACTCGAAATAAATATTAGAATATGTGCATACATATGAATAGGTAAATGATAAAAGAATTATAGAGAAATTATGAAAATCAGAGAAAGACTTGAAGGAAATTTTACCTGAAAAGAACCCAAGAGACATAATTCTTAGTCTTTACCTGTATCACAAAAAGAGATAAATGAGTAATGTAAGTTTTTGAGTAAATTTTTACTTATGGCTAAGAAAAACACATAAATGATGCATAAAGGAAGCTATATATATTATATATATATATATATATATATTTATATAATTATATATAATATATATATATATATATAGCTTTCTTTATGCATCATTGTATGTGTTATTTTCTTAGCCATAAGTAAAAAATTTACTCAAAACTTACATTTACTCATTTATCTCTTTTTGTGATACAGGTAAATGACTAAGAATTATGTCTCTTGGGTTCTTTTCAGGTAAAATTTCCTTCAAGTCTTTCTCCGATTTTCATAATTTCTCTATAATTCTTTTATCATTTACCTATTCATATGTGCATACATATGAATAGGTAAATGATAAAAGAATTATAGAGAAATTATGAAAATCGGAGAAAGACTTGAAGGAAATTTTACCTGAAAAGAACCCAAGAGACATAATTCTTAGTCATTTACCTGTATCACAAAAAGAGATAAATGAGTAAATGTAAGTTTTGAGTAAATTTTTTACTTATGGCTAAGAAAATAACACATACAATGATGCATAAAGAAAGCTATATATATATATATATAATATATATATATATATATATATATATATATATATAAATATGAAAAATATTGAACCATTCTCAAAAGAATTGAGGGCAGAAGACCTTGGAGCTTCAAAGACTTAGTTGAAAGAGATATAACTCATCAAAATCCTATAAACAATTACAAAAATGTTGAGCTTAAAAACATGAAACTTGTAACCTGGAATTGTATTAATATTAGTAGAAATTTAATGAATACTATAGCTGAGAATACCATTGGAAAATTAGATGGTGGAAAGTTGTGATTTTGCTCATAGTGAAGAAATTCTCAGAACAAGAACGAAAACCTCGAAATTTCTCACATGACGAACGACATGGGTTAAAAAAAGGGACCAATACAAATTTAGAAAAATACTCTCGAACATACCTATAAAAAATAGAAACAAAAAGAGTGATTACCTTGGAAAAAAGCCCTAGTAAGGTATTTAAGTAAAAATATGCAAAATGTAAATGGTGGAAATAAAAAAAATATTATGTCTGAGAAAAATTCCACTGAGATTAAGGGCTCATGAGTTCTCCTGGAAGGTTCAAAGAAATTTTAATTGCAAAGACACATTTCTCACTCTTTAAACATCAAAGTATAGCAGTAAGAAGGTAAAGAATCTCAGCTGTAGAGCATTAGAGTCATATCAGAGAACTGTTGATTGAATGAGAAAACAAACGATTGTTAGAGTAGTAATTAACTCAAAGAAAACCCTAATTCACTATTCACTGTCAATCTAAAGAGATCTCATCAAAACATTGAAATGGTAGGTTAAATGAAACTTTTTTCTAGCGTCACACATAGACACATATGCATGTTAGTACTGTTATTATGAGAAATTGGAACAATCATTTGTACAAAGAAGAAAACACCCAGAGTTAGTGAGTAGTATGTAAAAATGATACATTTTCAACTAGAAACATTATGGAAGGAAAAAATCAAAAGAATTTCCTAAGGTTGAATTAAAAAATCAACCCTCACGGGTGATCCAATGACAAAAATTCACTACATCATGGATTTTCCTTTAATAGTCGCAAGGGTCACTAGAAGCACAATAAACACCTCAAGATATGAACTTTATTGAAAAAAAATCAATCCTCTGACATGATGGGATGACCATTCGAGCCTTGAGCCCCTTCTCAATCTCTTTTGAAACCTATTGCTCTCTCAAAGAAGCAAAGAAAACTCTCTACAATGGTGGAATTCTCCTCACAATGGTATGCTAGATAGCTTTGGATTAATTTTTGTTGCATAACAATGCATAACTTCTTCTTGTTTTTGGCTCTCCACGCTCTTGCATTTATAGAAATTTGAACACTCCTTCCCTCCTTTGGTTCATCAATGAGGTTTGTTTCCTCATAAATGAGATGAGAGTAACCATTCTATTGCCATTAAGGATTCTTGGGGCTCACAGCTCAAATTTTCAACTCATCATGTCAAGGGATTGAGTGCATTTTAAGCAATTTTGGGTCCTAGGATGCTAACTTCTTCTAGCAACCCTTGCGCCTATGGAAGGGAAAGCCACATTGTAGTGAATTTCTGTCTTTGGAGCACCCACGAGGGTTGATTGCTTAGGTCAACCTTAGGAAAGTCTTTTGATTTTTTCCTTCCATAATGTTTCAGTTGAAAATGTATCCTCTATACATACTACTCACTCACTTTGAGTGTCTTCTTTTGTGTACAAATGAGTGTACCATTTCCTCATAATAACAAATACACATCATAACTTTGGAATAATATGGAAGCATTTTCATATTAACTTGTACCACATCGAAGTTGAGATTTAAAGGTTTACAATATATAAGATGACCTTGTGAAAGCAATGTAAATGATGGAGAAGGATAAATATATAAATTATAACTATAACAAGCAAAATTAAGTGATTTATTATTTAATAAAACATAAGAAGGAATAATATATTGCATTACCAATTTTATTTTTGCATGACTAACTGATAATTGGGGTCAGGATGATCATTTAATACTTTACCTGGTTGAGTGTCGAGACCCACTCCATACTGCAACCCATCTATGAGCCCAACCTTTAATTGAGCCCCACTGAGACTTGGTCTGCCTACGCCAACTGATTCCACCTTGAGTCAGTGGTTGGGACTATTACTCGATGCTCAAATTCTATCTCATTTTGATAATGACAAATCATTTGAATTCTTGACAAAGTGGATTTGGGGCCTGCTCTCATGGTATTTCTTGGAATTGTGGCTTAAATGACCTTGCTCTAAATCCTATGCCTTTAATGTCACTCTCTTGCTTTGTGATCAGGCCTAATGAATCCAACGTTTCACCTTATCTTAGTCCCAAAAGCACCAAGATTACCTTGATTTCAAATAGGATTAAAAAAACTTGATCCAAAGTAATATTAGAAATTGTTTCTCACCCGCTCCTTTGTGGGCAACTAAGTCATGAGCTCCTACTACTTTCCAGTTACAATTTTCAGGTAAGAGGTAAGAGGTAAGAGGTATGGACACAAATATCCAATTAGGATAATAAAATTATTAAGTCAATAATTATGTCTAAAATATCGTACATGGAGATGAAAACTATTTAGGAATATTATTCAATCATATTTAATAGTTACACTTTTAAATATTGAGTTGGAGAATGTACATGGAAGATAGAATTGTTATTATTAGATAATCAAATAAGGAAAGACCTTAAGTTTAGAATTATAAGTTAGTAATTCAGGGTTATTTCATACTGATTAATTTTTTTTTTTGGGTGTGATAAATGTGGTTAATTACAAGTAGTATCAAAGATATAGGTTACAAAATTGGGTTTTTTATGGGTCCTACAATGAATCCATTAATTTATTTGTATCATAATTAGATAATCAAACAACTGCTAGGAAAAATTGAAGAATATTTGAAGACAACAATGGATAGACTTTTGTAGGATCGCCTAAAGAAGGTGAGGAGCATAATACTAATATAAGAATTATGGGTGGAGGAACCAGTAATATAGGTAGTCATGAATCACAAATATCACAAGCCATGCACAACTTAAAGGCATATTTACATATTATAAAATCCAATCAAGAAAAAATGTCCAAAACTAAGGAGGAAAAAGAAGAGATTAATGGTTATTTACTCAAAAGATTGGAAGGAAACAGAGGTCGTAGGAAATCTAAAGAAACTCATAAGAAAACATTCAGAATTGAATCCAATGATGGAACTGATTCTATAACTTCTAGTGAAGTTTGTTGAAAGGGAAGAAGAAAACTATGTTAGTAGTACTTTTATATCCAAAAAGAAAAGGACCACATCTCAATTGCAAGGAGAATTAAAAAAGATCAAACCTCCAATCTTTGATGGAGAATATGAATAAGGAGAGGGAGACTGACTTCTGAATATGTTGAAGTATATCGAAGTCTACAACTATCTTAGTAATTTGAAGGCCACATTGGCTACATACCAGTTAATTGGTACAACAACCTTATGGTGGGAGGAAAATAAAAGCATAAAGAGGATTAGAAGAAAAAATCTAACATGGAAATTGTTTAAAAAAGAGTTTAAAAAGAAATATCTAAGAGAAAGGTATTTTGATGAAATGGTTACGGAATTCCATGAACTAAGGTTGGCACATTCTACAATGGATGAATTTGCAAATAATTTCATGACCCTACTGAAATATGTACCTTATTTGAAAGAAGAAAATGAAAAAATATAAAGATTTATTAGTTCACTACCTTTTATACAGAGAAGGATTGAATTTAAAAATCCAAAGACTATGGATGAGACTATTAAGAAGGGGAAATAATGTTTCAACCAAAACAAATAGAAGGGTGATAATTCTAAAGGTTGAATGGCCAAGAAACATGAAATGTTCAATACTAAGAAAAAGGGATTTAAGAAACCTGTGTTTACTAACACTTTTAGAAGCAATCAAGGAGGAAACTATAGAAAAAGCGTAAATCAACAAAAATAATATAGAAAAGAAAGTTGGACAAGGGGTAGAAGCATGAAATAGGAATTTTGGTGAATCAACTAGACCTCCATTAGTGTTGGGGCCGTAGTGAGAACCATTTGTAGAGGGATCATCCACAAAATCCTATAAAAAAAAAGAAAACAATGTTTCTTGAAACATCCCAAGGATTGGTGCAGTGTTGGAGGGGATACAAGAAGATCATCAATCTACTATGGTGGAAATCCAAGGTAATTTTTTTTAGAAAAATGTCACAATAGTAATTTACCTTATTTCTAGTTTAAGTTATATTTCCTTGCTAGATTTGAAAAGTGTGGACTTAAAAAGGAAAAGAAAAATAAGGCCCCATTAGTACAATTGGTCACATGAGCTAAAATAAAAGTCACATAAATAAGAAAATATTGTTTATTTGAATGGAATTAATACACATTTATATATGAATATTTTACCTTTGGGGTCATATGATGTTCTTCTTGGTATGGATTGGTTGGAACCACACACAATAATTTTAGATTGCATAGAAAAGTCTTTTAATGGCATTAATGATGAATGGAAGGCTTGTACAGTCAAAGAAGTGCCAAGAACTATTTCTATGAGGAAAATTTTGGCCTTACAATTAGAGAAATGTGCTCAAAAGGATGTCAAATGTTTGCAGTCAAAATTGAATATATTTCAAGTAGAAAACAAAAACCATCTTTAGAGGACTACCCTATATTGGACCAATATAAGGATGTATTTCCTGAAGATATACCAAGAATTCCTCCAAGAAGAGATATGGACTTCACCATTGGTCTCATTCCTAGAGTAGTCCCAGTATAAAAAGCCCCATATAGGATGAGCATTCTTGAGTTGATGGAGTTAAAAATTCGATTATAGAATATGCTAGATAAGAAGTACAAAAGGCATAGTGTATCACCTTAGAGTGCACTAGTATTTTTCGTTAAGAAGAAAGATGGGACTCGTAGGCTTTGTATATATTATGAACAACTAGATAAAATGACTATTAAAAATCAAGTATCCTTTGTTCAATTGATGACTTGTCTAAACAAGTAAAAGGAGCTCCATTTTTCTCAAAAAATGATTTTATATCTAAATACCATCAGATTAGAATCAAGGATGAATATATTCACAAAACAACATTTAGAATAAGATATGGATATTATGAGTTTGTGGTACTCCCATTTGGACTCACTAATGCACCAACCACTTTCATGTGCTTGATGAATAGTGTGCTTAGTCCTTTTCTATATAAATTTTTCATTGTATTCGTAGATGCCATTTTGGTTTACTCAAAGAGTAAAGAAGAACATAATAAACACTTACAGATTGTTCTTCAAACACTTAAAGAAAATGACTTTTATGCCATGTTTAGAAAATGCTCATTTTACCATAAACAAATTCAATATTTGGGACATGTAGTATCTAAGGAAGGGATTAATGTGGATCCAGAAGAGACAAGTGCTGTTATTGAATGGCTAATACTTAAAGACATAGTTGATATAAGATATTTTGTGGGAATTATAGGTTATTACAAAATATTTATAGAAGGATTTTCTAAATTAGCATATCCAATTACTTCTTTACAAAAAAAGGGGACAACATTTGAATGGAGTTAGAAATGTCAGGATAGATCCAATTTTTTTATTTAGGATACACACACACACACATATTACCCTTTGACTCTTGGACTACCCTCATGGCTCTTAACATTACAATAGTGATTGTCCACATTCCACTAATGACAACATCACTCCGGGTCTTGGGGGAATACCAACCCAATAACCTCCTTGCGGTGATCTTTGGTGACAAATTGATACCAAGCTTGGTACTACTCTATTGTGTCCTTGTACGATTTGATGGCATCTATGTCGAAGTGGACCCTTGCCTCCATGGCTTCCAGGTATATGGTTATGAAACCTCTATCCAGCTCATCTTGAAGCATGCACAACACTGTCCTCAGTGTGGATGGACCACTGATGTACCTCTGCATGTTTTTTGTGCTGAGTTGCAAGTCATCATTGGTGGCTTCAATTTCAGAGCCAGGTTCACACGTGTGAAGGAGAGAGAGAGAAGTTTTTTTGACCAATGTTGAATTTATGTTTTGGGCATCTTTGACCAATGTTGACTTGGGATACTTTGACTTGGTTTGACCAAATTTTGATATATTTTGGAAGTCCACATTAAATTAGGTGTTGAATGAACTGTTATGGGCACTTTGACCATCTTTGATTGCAAATCTAAGCTAGGGTTTGATCGCAAGTTGACTATGGACTTTTATTGAATTGTAAGAAGGATTTTTTATATGTTTTAACTAAGTTTGATTGAGGAAAGAAGGCCACAATCTTTGTTTGGTTGATTGAAATTTTATCAACACAATTGAACATTGAGTTTGACTAGTTAGGGTTGTCATTGACTGCTGTTGACTATACATTTATAGGGCCGAAAATTTTAGATTGGTACTTTAACTATATTTGACCTTATGTCTCATCATTGATTGGTTATTGGATTATTGACTTGGATAGTCAAGGCTTTGACATTTCACTTGTTGACATTTGACTCTGTTGATCATTTGATCATCTAATAAAAGAAGAATTTGTTTGGGTTTCCCCCTTGTGGGTTTTTCCTTGGTCTTTGACCTAAATCTCTATCTCTCATTGATATCGGTTGTATTCTATTATGCATATTGTTTACTATTCTATCTACAATTGCTTACTGTTATTAGTTGATTGAAAATAAATTAAAAAAGTGAATGATACTGGAAGAAGAAATTGTTTAATTGATTGTTACAACATAGAACATTGTCAAAAATTAACAACAACTGAGGTGAAGACAAGCCCAAGAAGACTAAAGAAATCACCCCTTAAATATATAGTATCTGATGCTGAAGATCATTTGACTATGTCAAGATGTCTACCTCGTAATTCAAGATTGAGGATAAGCTAAATAACTCCTCCAACTTTGATGCTTGTAGGGCTAGGTTGGATTTGAATTTGGAAGAGAATGATGTTATGGAATATGTTGAAGGTAAAGTTGACGAGCCACCAGAAAATGCAACTACTATTGTCAAGTCCAAGTACAAGAAAGGTGAGATCAAAGCTAAGAAAATCATTATTGACTCTTTGAAAGATCATTTGATCACATATACATCCAAGATGGAGTAGTCTAAGGAAATGTATGATAAGCTAATTGGGATGCATGAAGTCAACAACTTGAGACATATAGTCACCTTGAAGAATCAACTCAGAGACATAAGGATGAACAAAGGTGAGATTATTCAAGCATACTTCATTAATATATCTAAAGTTTAAGGATACAATTTTGTCCATGGGTAAAATTATACCTGATAAAGAGATGGTGTTGGTCACACTTGGAGGCCTCCCTATGTATTGGGAAATGTTTATCAAAACTATTATCAACAATGACAAGATCCTCACATTTGATGAGTTATTAGTAAAGTGCACTCAAGAGGATTCCAATATGATATCTAGAGGAAGAATTCCAAAGCATGAAGAAGGAGAACCAAATTCCTTTTCCACCCAAGCCAAGAAGAGGAAAGAAAGAGGAGGGAAATATAATTCAAGAAATCCTGCTCCAACATCCAAGGACTCCAATAATTGCCAAAAGCATGGTTATATGCCTGAGACTATTCAAAAAATAGAAGTGCTCCAAGGTCCAACAACAACAACAACAGGAGGTCTAACAATATAAGAAGAAGAGAAGCCTTTTTTGATCATGAAGAAATTCATGATCCTCAAAAGAGATCAAGGAACCCAAGATATGATGATATTGTAGCTGAAATTCAATCCTAATACTTTCTTATTTATGCTCTTTCTAGTTACTCTCCTACGGATTCTTTTGATAGTTGGTCAATAGATAGTGGAGCTTCTAGACACTTCACTGGTTATTGTGAAGTCCTCTCAAACTTGGTTGAGAGGGAATCCAATTTGAAGATTATTCATGGAGATAATACCACATTTCCTATTACGGGGATCGGGTTTGTTTCATTTCATTTGGATTTTGGTCAAAATATACATCTACAAGAGGTTACGTATGTGCTGGGATAGAAAACTAATCTTGTATATATATCTTCCTTAGAGGAAAAAGGATTCAAATTTTCTTTCATATATGGAAAAAATCCTTTCTTGGCTAAGGAAGTTAGCTTGAAGGATTCCTTAACTTGAGGGTCAAGAATTGAAGGCATTTATAAATTCAATGGAAGACCAGTCCAAGCATTGGTCCATGATAGTACTCATCAATGTGAGTTGTGGCATCTAAGATTCACTCACCTACACTAAAAAGCTTTAGCTAATGTGAGAAAGATGGTTTCTGGGATGCCTAATATATGTCTAGATTTTGATGGAGCTTTCCAAGGATGTGCAAGTGGAAAACATGTGAAGGGACCTATTCCTTCTAGTAGCAGTAGGACAAATGGAATACTTTAACTTATACATTATGATCTTCGTCAACCCATGCATGTGACCTCTCTTGGTGTCTATTTGTGCTATATAATATTTGTGGATGACTTTTCCTGCAAGACATTGATTTTATTCTTAAAGAAAAAGGACCAAGAATTTCACATGTTTAGGGACTTAAAGGAACTAGTGGAAAATCAAATCGAAAAGAAGATCAAAATTTTGATGACTAACAATGGAGGAGAATTCACTTCAAATGAATTCATTGAATTTTTCAAGGAAGATGGAATTAAGAAGGATACCGTTGTATCTTATCATCTTGAAAAGAAATGTTGTAGCTAAAAGGAAGAACATGAATATCATGGAAGCCACCAAAGCTATGTTGCATGATCAAAAGATGCCAATGATTCTATGGGGAGAATATGCTAACACTGTTGTCTATGTTCAAAATAGAACTCCTCATTGAGTATTTGGTGACAAGACTCCCGAAGAAGCCTTCATAGATATGAAGCCTGAGGTTGGACACTTGAGGATATTTTTTTACCCCATTTAATTTCATGTGCTAAAAGAGAAGAGAACCAAGATGGAAGCTTTAGAAAGGTTCTTTTCTTGGTTATTTTGAAAATTCTAATTCCTATAGAATATATGTAACTATTCAAAGGAATATAGAGTTTAGCAGGGATGTGACATTTGATGAAGATGATGCTCTTAGGAAATAAAGGGACTCTCCTCCCTCTATCAATGTTGAAAGAAAAGATGATGCCATTGACGTACAAGAAGAGAATATGCCTAAGGATGAGACTGCTTTAGCTGACTATCACCTCGCACCCAAGGATCCTTTGGATCCCCTTCCATGTGATCCTCCCTCTTCTAGAAAGAGAACATTGTGGCTCCATGAAACTCTGTAGGATGATTAGAGAAATGTTGCCCCGAGAGGAACCTTTAGAGAGAGCAAGGATCCATGCCGATACTAGGGATACATTGTAGCTATGAGCAACATTATATTTGTTGAACCATGCACTTTCGTAGAAGATGTGAAAGAACAAGTTTGGAAGGATGTTATGGATGAGGAATATGAGTCCATCATGAAGAATGATGTATGGGAAGTGATTCTAACACTAGAAGGTGAATCTATTCTGACTTCAAAGTGGATATATGAAATTAGGCATGGTGGTGATGGAAGTGTTGAAAAGTACAAGGAAAGGTTCATAGCTAGATGTTTCTCCCAAAAAGAGGGAGAGGAATATGATGATATTTTTGCACGGGTTTCCTAATGTACTACCATATGATCTATCATTTCTCTTGCTACTAGCCAAGGATGGACACTTCATCAGATGGATGTGAAGAGAATATTTATACTTGGCATTCTCATGGAAGAGGTATAATTTGAGCAACCACAGGGCTTTAATGAGTATGTAAGGAAGACCCATGTGTGTTGGCTAAAGAAGGATATTTATGGATTGAAGCAAGTCCGTAGGGCTTGGTATGTCCACATTGATAGCTATATGATGAAGCTTGGATTTAATATAATAAATTTTAATATGAACCTATACTACAAAGTTGACTGAGGTATTTCTTTGATTCTAGTATTATATGTTGATGATTTATTCTTGGTAGGTGGAGAGCCTCTTATTCTCCAATATAATAGGGATTTGGCCTATGAGTTTGAAATGAAATACCTTGGTTTGATGCACTACTTCCTAGTATTAGACGTGTGGTAGACACTTGATGAGATTTTCCTTTCTCAAAGAAAATATGTTGTCAAGCTGTTTGAAACATTTGGGATGGTGGAGTGCAAGTCGATGGCCACTCTAATGGAAATACACTTCAAGAAAATTTGTGGTGAAGCTACTGGAACTAACTTGGAAAATCCTTCTGAGTATCAAAAATTGATTGGGGCATTTACATTCTTAGTGAATAATAGACTAGACATATGTTTTGTTGTCAACACTTTGAGCCAATTTATGGCAGAGCCATTACATGCATACTGGGTTGATACTAAGCATGTGTTGAGATACCTGCATGGGACTATAAATCATGGATTGACATATAGTTTTGACGAGTTGAGACTTCATGGATATATTGATGTTGATTGGGCTGCTAGAATTGTTGATAGGAAGAGCACATCTGGGTGTTGTTTTAGCCCAGGGTCTGCCATGATATCATGGATGAGTAGGAATCATAAGTATGCTTCCCTTAGCATGGATGAGGATGAGTAAATTATTGCTAGCATGGTTAGCTATGAGGAATTATGGTTGAGGAAGCTCTTTGGAGAGACGTTTGAGTAGGTACCAGATATGACTGTGATATATTGCAACAATAAGAGTGGGATCTGACTTTCATAGAATCTTATGTTCCATGACAGGTCCAAGCACAATGAGATTAGATCACTATATCTGGGATATGGTGTAGAGAAATTAGAGGAATTTTGAGGTCTAAAATGGGCCTCCTAAGGGAATTATAAAATAATAGTGGAAATAATAAAATAATATTAGATTACATCATCAAATTTTAGAGTGAGAAAAGAAAAAAATAGTTTTTAAACTCGTATTTTCAACTTATCTCCCTATGGGTTTACTCAAATTTTGAGCAGGGACACTTGTTGGATGCATAATTTGATTGATCATCCAAGGAGTACCCATGTTGCATACTTTCGATGGACCTTCCTACACGAAAAATGAGAAATACATGAAAATCGTGATTGCAATCACGCTTTTTCATGTATTTCTCATTTTTCATGTAGTGAAGTCCTTCGAAAGTATGCAACATGGGTACTCTTTGGATGAGGAATTAAATTTTTCATCCAACAAGTACTCCCACTTTAAATTTGAGTAAAATATTTGGGAAATAAGTTGAAAACACGAGTTGAAAAAATAGTTTTATTATTTTATTATTTTTTACTCCAAAAATGGTGAATCATCCCCCATGGTTGACATCATCATCTTGAATCCTATTGGTTCTAATAAATTTTATTTTGGCTATACATTCTTCTTAGGAGGCCCATTTTAGACCTCAAAATTCCTCTAATGGGAGTTTTAAGGCTCTAACATATCTTGATTGATGAGCAAATAGTTGACATTCTTACCAAGCCTTTGCTGAAAGGGAAGTTATTGGTCATCGAAGAGTAGCTTGGACTAGTGGATGTGAACCTTCTGGGAAGGGTTCATGGTTGATCGAGAACACAAAGTTATGCTCTTCCCCCCCATCTTTTGACTTCCATTAATTTGGGTGGGTGGTCGGGCAGAATTGGGGATCTCCTGGGGTTGAGGGTGCTCCTTGTGAGCCATAGAAAACAGGATGTGTCTAATACTTAAAAGGAATGGTAAGTGGTATCTCCCCTATTGTCAAAGTAGGATGTGTCTGATCCTTACCAAGAATGGTAAGTGGTATCTCCCTTACTATCGAGTATACCATAGTATGCATCCTACCCACAAGCTGAACTTGCAAGGCATACCACCCATCTGGCCAATGGGTGAGGAGACTTGGGACATTTATGATACTTACCACATCCGTTAAGTGGTATCTACCCCCAAGTTATTGGATGCAAGTGTTCTACCACTTGATTCTTGAGGATCAAGGTGGGAAGATCAACGAACAATATGATATGTTTGATCCTTGCCATAAATGGTAAGTGGTATCTTCCTTATTTTCATTAGATATAGGGTTAGAGATTAATCTCCCCTATGTTGATTCTTATTCTTTAAATCAAGACATCATTGTTCAACTAAGATGATCTGAGATGATATATGATGCAATGATGATGAGACATGTACATCCTAGATGAGACTTATGACGTAGATGTAAATTCCTCCCTAGATAAGAGGGAGTGCTGAAAATTAGAAGTCAAGGGAGAAATTTCCCATTAGGGAAGCCCAATAAAACTTAAGGAGACCCCTCTTCCACTTGGGAAAACAAATTGCACATGGAAAAATATTATTATTAATATTGGTCCAAGTCAACATGATTTTGACAAGTCGAACTCGAGAGAGAAATTTGACATCCTAACTCCCATATAAATACAAGTTCATTGACCTCACTTGTAGACCATTCCACACATCACATCATTCATTCATTGGTTCTTACACTTCTAAAATTACAAGGCCAAGTTCACATATGTGGAGAAGAGAGATAGAGGAGTTCTATTAACCAGTGCTAACTTTTTTTTTTATGCATTCTTTGACCAACGTTGACTTGGGATACATTGACTTGCTTTGACCAAATTTTGATTTGCTTTGGAAGGCCACATTGACTTAGGTTTTGATTGAACTATGCTGGAACTTTGTACATATTTGACCACAAATGTGAGCTAGGGTTTGATCATAGGTTGACTATGGATTTTGATCGAATTGCAAGAAGGATTTTTTATCTGTTTTGACTAGGTTTGACTAAGGAAAGAAGGTTTCATTCTTTGTTGGGTTGAAATAAATTTTATGAGCATAATTAACTATTTATTTTGACTGGGTAGGTCTTTTGTTGACTGTACATTTATAGGGCTGCAAATTAAAAACTGGTACTTTGACCAGATTTGACCTTATGTCTCATCATTGATTGGTTATTGGATTGTTGACTTGGATAGTCAAGGCTTTGACCTTTGACTTGTTGATGGATGTACTTGGACTATGTAACTATGCTAAACATTTGATTATCCAATAAAATAAGAATCTGGTCAGGTTTTCCCCCTTGTGGGGTTTTTCCCAGGTCTTTGACCTAAATCTTTGTGTCTCATTGATCTTGGTTGTCTTCTATTGTGCATATTGTTCACTTTTCTATTTAGAATTACTTACTGTTATTAGGTGATTGAAATTAAATTGAAAAAGTGAATGCTACTAAAAGAATAAATTATTTAAGTGATTGTTACAACATAGAACATTGTTAAAATTAACATTTGTAACTAGATGGCAAACAAATCTAATAGAAAATATCAAATCAGCTGCAAATTTTGATCAAGAATACATGAAAATTAAAGAGAAAATTAAAAAAATTGGACTATTGAGGGAAGAGGAAACTATTTTTTCAATAAATAATCAAAATTTACTAATGTAGAGACAAAATTTACTTGTATAATGATCCAAATTTGAAAATATTTGTTTTAGATGAGTTACACAAGAAGCCAACAACTGGGCATCTTGGTTATCAAGAGTTAATAACTGTGTTGAGGGAATATTTTTATTACCCTAACATAAATACATAAATAATAGAGATTGTGGCTAGGTTCCTATAATGTCAACAAGTTAAGGCTTCTCATTAACAGCCAACAAGGTTATTGCATCCTTTACCCATTCCAAAATGGAAATGGGAAAAAATATCAATGGATTTCATTATTGGGTTACCAAAGACTAGAAGAAAACATGATTCTATTATGGTAGTGGTAGATAAAATTAGTAAAACAAATCATTTTATTCCCATTAAATATACCTTTAAGGCTATTAATGTAGCAAAAATATCATGAAGGAGATATTTAGACTCCATGGTATGCCTAAAACTATGATTGTAGACAGTGATGCCAAGTTCACTTCTAAATTTTGGAAGGGTTTATTTGAATGAATGGGAAAAAAAATAAATTTTAGCACAACTTATCATCCTCAGACTGATGGTAAAATAGAAAGGGCTAATTAGATCTTAGAAGATATGCTAAGGATGTGTGTTATGGACAAACCCACTAAATGGGAAGACTAGCTCCACTTAGTTGAGTTTGCCTATAATAATGGATATCAAACTTCTTTGAAGATGAGTCCCTTTGAGGTACTATATGGAAGATGATGAAAAATTCCTTTAATATGGGACCATCTTGAGGATAGGTTAGTTTTGGGGCGAGATATGCTCAAAGAGATGGAAGAAGTGGTTAAATAGGTTAAACAAAATATAAAAACAACTCAAGATCGACAAAAGAGTTATGCATACTTGAAAAGAGTGTAAAAATAATTCAATGTTGATGGTCATGTATACTTATAAGTAAAACCAAATAAAAGCACACTTATACTTGGAAATTGTTCTAAAATATCACCTAGATACTATGGACCTTTTGAGGTGTTAGCGAGGATTGGACAAGTTTCCTATCAACTTGCTCTTCTAGCAAAGATAAAATTTCATAATTTATTTCATGTATCCTTGTTAAAGAAATATGTACATGATTTAAATCATATAATTGATTGGAATTTTGTATAGGTAGAACCGAAGGGAGAGTTCCTGGAAGAACCTCTACGTATTCTAGACCAGAGGGTAGTAATGCTTTAGAATAAAGACATAGCTCAAGTGAAAGTTCAAAGGAAATATTCACCCCAGAAGAGGAAACTTGGGAGTTAGAAGATGCTTTTAAAGAAGAATATCCATCTCTGATTTAGCAAGATGGAATGAATTCCATAGTTTATGAGCAAACACCAGGATGGTGTCAAATTTAAGCAGTGGAGGATGTGCTATCCCTCGACTTGAATCTTTTGTTGTAAATTTGTATATATGTGGTTAAGTGTGATTAATCCTTAAATTTAAAAGACTTATTTGGAAATAGTGTATCAATGTGAGAAATTGATAAAGTTTGAATGCAACTTTGGTATTTATTATGTTTTTAATAAAAATAAAGTGTCTCGAAATGAGTACATAAACTGCATCTGGCTGAAAGAGATAAATGCTGCAATTTAATATTAGTTATTAATTACCAATTCATTAAGTCTTAGGCATAAGATCTGAATGATTAGATTAATTATGAGTATGGATATTATCGATCCATAACTTCCCTAAAAGATATGATGTTATCCTTGGAAGTGGGAAGTAGAGCTCATAAATGAGCTAGTAACTACCTGCCACCTATGGGGTGAGTGGATGTAGTTACCAACTACAAAATGTTTAGTAAGGGGTAATTTCTTTTGTTTTCTTTATGGGAAAATAGTACGTAGTGTTAAAGTGGGGAAGAGCAATAGAAAAGGATAAAAAAAACTTGCAGACATGTGCTTAGGAGGACAAATTGTCTTTGGCTGCGGGGGGTTGGTGAGCTCTTGTATTAGTTCTAGACTTATAATTATCAAGTCGACACCCTGAACTTCTCTCTCGTGGATAATTTTTTTAATGATGTGAAACAATAAGATGTTCTATTGTTTATTGATATGTTTTCATGTTATATGTATTGATGTATTCTTAAATATTTGTGCAAAAAGATTAAGTAGTAGTTAGTTTAAAATAAAAATTATTTTATCTATTATATATTTAGTATATACAAGTACAATGAACTGTATGTAAATGAAGGAATGCATCTGAATGATGGTTGGGCTGGTTTAGAATTGATTTTATGTTCATATGTCAAAGTACAAGTATATGTCATTAAGTTGGTTCGACTATTTGTATGGGATAAGTTCTAAGTTTTTACCCTATCAGTGTAAGAGAATAATATTGAAAAAGTTATGAGTAATTAGTTATAGAACATTTTTATTCTAAAAAATGGAATTAAGACAAGAAGGGGATATTTATTTATATATACACACACATATATAAATATATAAATATATTTCAGATATGCAAGATAACTTGTATTTTATCATCAGTAATGGTCATATAATACTTTATAGATATAAAACATAGATGTAAATTTCTTAGAAGATAATTTTTAATACATAATAAATTATCCAGAGAATTTGAAGCAAAAAATACATAACTTAAAACAAGTATTTAGCACAATACTAAGTTTCAAAGACATATTTAAATAAGAAAAGAGATATTGAAATAATTTTGTAATTCAGTAACATGTTAGAGTTCAATGACTTCGAAGTCATTATTAAAATCAATGCACCGTAGGGGTCATAAAATTAATTATAATAATATATATATATATATATAATATATAAATAATATATATATATATATATTATATATATAAAGAAACATGGGATATAGTTTTCCCATAAACCTTAGTACAACTCAGGCTTAAAGCCTATATATTACATACTTCTTGACAAGAAGTAATTAAAACAAAAAGAAACAAAATCATAATTGAAAACTCTGGTTCTTCCTCCTAAACACAAAAATTATGCTCAAGGGGAAGAGGAGACCAAGGGTTTGGGCCACCTAGATTGGTAAGTCATAGCCAAGACATCCATAAGTGGAGAAAAGACTTTAAACTTCCTTAGTAAGATAGAAAATTTCAAAAATTCTTCAAGAAATGCTAATACCGCAAATAAATGCCAAATATTGGAATATTTACATATGAACACGTATATGATAAAATACTTATAGAGAAATTATGAAAATTGGAGAAATACTTGAAGGAAATTTTACCTAAAAAGAATCCAAGATACAAAATGCTTAGTTATTTACCTGCAACACAAAAGGAGGTAAATGAGTACGATACGAGTATTATATATTATATATATAATATATATATTTATATAATATTATATATATACTAAAACTATTGAACCATTATGGAAAGAACCGAGGGTAGAAAAACCTAGATCTTCAAATACATAGTCGAAAGAGATATAGCTCATCAAAATCCTATAAACAATTACAAAAACATGAAGGTTAAAAACATGAAAATTTTAACCTGGAATCATATTAATATAAGCATAAATTTAATGAATTCCATAATAGAGATTTCCATTAGAAAATTAGATGGTGGAACATTGTGATTTTTCTCATGGAAATGAAATTCTCAAAACAAGAATAAAAACCTTGAAATTTCTCACATGGATGATGGCATAGGTTAATGAAAAGGAACTGATACAAATTCAAAAGAATACCCTCAAACACACATGTAAAAACTAGAAATGAAAAGATAAATTTCGCAAAGTGTAAACATACACAAAGTGTAAATGGTGGAAATGAGAAATTGTTACCTCATAGAAAAATTCCATTGAAATCAGGGGTTCATGATTTCGTCTAGAAAGTTCAAAGAAAGATTACTCACAGAGACAAAGTTATCACTCTTTAAACATTAATGTAGAGAAATAAGGAGTTAAATAACGTTAATTGTAGAGCATCAAATTTATGTTAGATAATTGTTGATTGAATGAGCAAACAAATGATTGTTGGAGTATTCATTAACCTAAAGAAAACCCTAATTCACTAATCCCTGTCAATCTAAATCCCTATCAATCTAAAGATATTTCATCACAACCATTGAAAGGGTAGGTCAAATGAACCTTCTTATTAGCTTCATGGAGAGACACTTATGTGTGTCAGTACAAACCCTGACTTTGGAATAATATGGAAGCATATTCATATTAACTTATACCACATCAAAGCTGAGAGTTAAATGTTTACAATATATATCATATATTGATACGATGACTTTGTAAAAGAAATTTTAATGGTGGAGAAAACTAGATATATAAATTATAACCATAACAAGCAAAATTAAGTGATTGATCGATCAAATATAACATAATAAGGAATAATATATTGCGGAACCAATTTTCTTTTGTCTCGATTAGCTACTAGTTGGGGCTAGGATAATCGTTAAATACTTGAATTGGTTTGGGTCGGGACTCTCTCCATGTTCCAACTCATCTGCAAGCTGAGACTTGGTTTGACTATGCCGACTGGTTCCACCTTGAGTTGAGGGTCGGAACTATCACTCGATGCTCAACTTGTACCTCACTCCAACTATGATGATTAGTTTTAATACCCAACTAAGTGGAGTTTGGGCTCACTCTCATGATATTTCTTGGAATTGCGACTTAAATGACATGCTCTGACTCCTTCTATGCCTTCGATGGTCCTTGATACTTTAATTTGAGTTGCAAGTTCTGTACTCGCTCTCTTTATCTGTGGTCAAGCCCACCTTATATTAGGCAATTGTCTATAATGAGACTTTTTGGAAGCCTTTCCGGTGGGTTTTTCCGATCAAAATCCGGCAGCAATTTATTCGAATCGCAAGTTTGATAGCTAGTTTCTGCACAATCAAAGCGTCCCAGGGGTTTTTCAGGGTGCTGAATCCAAATATGCAGTTAAAAAACCATTTTAACTGCAACAAATCAAGATTGAACCTCAATTTCTTAGCCGGATTCCATCACCGGAATCTCCAAAAAGTCACATTATAGACAACTCCTTATATTAGTCCCAAAGATACCAATATTACTTTGACTTCGAATAACGTAAAAAAAATGATCCAAAATAATATTAGAAATTGTTTCTCGCACTCTCCACCATGGGAAACTCAGTCATAAGCTCCAACTGATTACCAATTATAGTTTTATTTTAGGTAAGAGGTAAGATGTATGGACATAAATATCCAATTAGGATAATAAATTTATTAAGTCAAGAATTATGTCTAAAATATCATTACATGGAGAGGAAAAATCTTTAGGAAGATTATTCAATCATATTCAATAGTTACACTTTTAAATCTTGATTTGGAGAATTTAAATGGAAAATATAATTTTTATTATTAGGCAATCAAAGAAGGAAAGAACTCAAGTTTAGAATTACAAGTTAGTATTTAAGGTCTATTGCATATTGATAAAAAACAAATATGTGTGATAAATGGGGTTCATTACACTATAAGAGTGTCATTATCGACTATATTAAATGAAAAAGGCATAATATTGCTTCATAAAAGAATCATATTCAAATGTATTTCTATATTATGGTTTGTAAATATATTACCATGTGGGAGGGTTATATAGATGCCCTATTAGGTGCTTCCAACCTTAAGTGTAAGAACAATTTCTAGGTAGACACATCAATCAATAGGTGTAAGTGGATAATGGTATGGTGGGGGTTTCATTCATGGAAAATTACACCTATATGTATTGGATATAGAATACCATCATTCTTGAGCATTACAATGTGAAGAGGGAGTAATTGTGGGACTTGAGTTACCCATTTCCTCAAACTATTTCTACCATCCCTCTTATGTACCTTTTTATTTAATGATTTTCTTTATTTTCCATAGCTTTGGTAATAGGATTTTATTTATGTATCAATTACCCCTTATCGGTTTATGGCATTGGGATATAAAATTTACTTTCACTTTGATTTTGTCATGCATTAGCTAGGAACTAGGTGATGGCTAATGAGGGGTGTAGAGATTAGGATATGATTTTTTCCACCCACTTTATTATGCCCCGACCATTTTTTGCATTTCTATTATAATGAAGCATGTTATTTCCTTTTTTTTTCTACTACATTAACCTCTCAGGGCCAATTTTCTAAGGTCTTACTCAATAGTGATGAAAATAGGGAGCTAATATTGGTGACAAATAACAATCAAACTAGAGAATGGGATGTGGATATAACAAACAATGGAAAGTGTTGAGTATAGATAATCATGGACACCAACATCAATGCCTCCTATTGGTTCCCCTCCTAGACAATGGAGAGAAATGCCTAAAATAAAGTCACATTGGACTAGGGTTGAGAATAAATACCAATGTGAAGCAAGGAACAAGAACACACCAAAAGCAGTTAATCATCCAACTCAACCTATGATCCATACCAATATTCTCTTAAGCATTAAATGAAAGTGCTTGATAAAAAAATGTTTAATTTACCTTATAATGTATGGCCCACCTTCATTTGATAAGTAATATATATTCAAAAAGCGCTACTAGAGTATATATGGAGGGCCTTTAAGACTAGCTATCTATAGATCACATAGGGCTATTAGTTGGAAAGCTGAATAGAATGGGAGAAAAAGTTCTCTCCTTCGATTCACCCACTTGGGTGGGTAATACTAATGAAATAAAACTTGCCACAAAACATCCTCCTCAACTACAATTACTACCAATTTACTATCAAGAGCATCACCTTGAACTCTTATGTTAGAGACTCCTTGTCCTCTATTTCCTAGTAAGTGATAATATCCCAAGCCACGATAAGATCCATTTTTCCCCAAATTGATTGCCTTGGTTACTTTAATATGTTGAGCACCATGGATTTGGTGCAAAAATAGAACTTTCCATGAAGCGTCCTCCTACACTAAGGTAGTAACCATCATTCCCTACGAAAGGGCTTTTCAATATGCATCACACCCTTTGTGTGTAGCAAGTGAGATGCATCACACCCTTAGCATGGAGTAGTTTGTATGGTCTAGTTTTGACCAGTTCTGAGCAGTTTTTCAGGGAGAACTTCTAGGAAATGATGTAGTAAGTTGACCTTCATCTTTTAGAGTATTAAACAACACTTTTAGGGGTTTATAAGCCCTTGGTTTGTGGACATATGTGATTGGGGTTGCAGTGCCAAAATATGTCTATAACAGTTTCCCCCTAAAGCATGAGGTCGTAAATCTTCTGATGTTGGGTGAAATTATTTATCATTAGGATCCGAGGTTTTTTGAACTGGAAGGTGACCTGTAATAAGATACAATACAATACATTATCTTCATAATATTTTCATGATCTAGCTGAGGCAAGAATTCCCATGCTCAACTTTATAAATTCATTTTCATGTACATAGGATAGACAACCATTTGTGTGGCAGACTGATGATTCTGGTAGAGCCATCATCCCCTAGCTTGGATGTTTATCTGTGCAACTGTGGAGTACATTTGATGTCTTTATTTTCCTGAATATATTGCAGCCTAGATGGATGAAACTAGATCTGGGATCTTGAAACTCATTCAATCTTCGCCTGAAGTACAATTCGATCCATGTGAAAAGATGTTCTAGAGTCGAACATGGAAAGACATTGCCTGATTACCAACCAATGATGTAAGCTGTTAACAGGCGTGAGAGGAATCATTGATAATGATAATGACCCTCAAGGTATTGCAGTACACTTCACGTGGTGTGAATACATGAGTCGATGTCGAACACCACGCAAAATCTTTCGGTCGAAGGTCATTGATGTAAACATGTCGCCGGAAGTGAGAAAATTTCCATTGAGGCATGCAAGCTTCAAAGTACTGAAAAGGTTGTTCCTAAATCAACTTATTGGATAATGAGCTGATGTCGACAAAAGTGACCCATCGTAGGAGGGCCCTAATGAATCCCACATCTACGACATGAAACGAAACAAATGATTTTGTGGAGGTGAAAATGATCTGATGATACAAGGTTTAGGGTGGCGGTCATGAAAAATGGAGCATGAAGGTATTGCAGTGGATGAGGCGTTGGCTGGGTTGGTGAATTCTCTGAGTGGCTTCCCTTGAACATATCAGCGACACTGAAATGGATTGGTAGCGTTAACCCCAAAAATGGATGGTATGGAGGACCAATGGTGATATGACCAGTGAACGGAATAACCCAACCTAACTCAATCATGGTGATGGAGCAAAAGTGTCATGTTCAAGAGCAACCTACTACCAATGAAGTTCTTCAAGTTTTCTTCCCTTTTTCCCTAGTCATTGCTGACCAATACCTCTTTATTTATGTCAAGCTTTAGGAGGATAACATATGCTTGTTCTATAATTTTCCCTTCGGGCAAACCTGTCGCTATGTTTTAGTGAGCCTAGCGATAGTGAAACTCGCTCTTGTCCATATGGACAAGTTTGACGCTATTGTTTTAATGAGTTTACTGAAAAAGATAACTCAACCCTTTTCAGTTTTAGAGAGTCTGAAAAGAGACAAAAAGGAAACTCCAATAATAGTTTTTTGTAGTATAATCCCTTAAGTTCGAAAAAGTATAAAATAATACAAAAGGGATGACTTTTCCGTTCACTTTAGTGAGCTGAAAAAGACAAGCGCTCGATATTTTTGTGTAATGATCTCTCAAGTCCAAAAATATTAAAATATAGAGGAGGGATGGCACTTCCAATAAATTTAACAAGCTGGAGAGGCCAATTGCTCTGCAATCTTTTTATATTTTACGAGTCTAAAAAGAGCTTAAAAGAGACTCGTTTTTTAGGAACGAGTGATGATTTCGGGTAGCAACTGGTTCCATGTAAGTTTGGAACTTTTCAAGTACGACAGTGTAAAGAAGGTGGATAAAAAAATCACTCGTCAGAGCTGTTCCTCAAAAGGTTAAACAATCAAGTGGAGGCGTATGATTGGCTAAAAAGGTGGAGGTGATGGTAAGAACACGACCAAGGCTCAAAAGCTGATAGCAATGCGATCACAAAGGTTATTTACCGAAAGTGGGTTCATTTTTTAATGAGCTTGAACTCTAGGGGAACATATGCTCATTATTAGGTTTATTTTTAAACGAGCTTGAACTTTGTTGAAACATGCTCGTGTCAGCCATCTATTAAGGATGTCTCTCATTAGTAGGTTCATCTTTTAGGGAGCTTGCCCCATGCAAAACTTTTCTTCGGAGCCTTTCGTATGCAAGTTAGGAACGAAAAACTACTATCCTAAGGGTTAATGAACTACTGATATTAGGTAGGATAGTTTCGTACAAAGATTTTCCTTTGCTTTGTCGTTTCCATCGGTCCCGGTAAAGGTGCATGGTGGATCAGACCAATCACCTAACTTAAGCAGTTGAAGTTAGTAAAAACCACAGGGTTAGAGTTACACTTGTCACTTTTCACTTGTGTAAAAAAGGTTTTCATGCCCCTAGGTATAAAGAAAAATAGAGTTTCCAGGTTACCACATGGAAGTTCTTGCATTAAAGCAAGGTTGTTTCGTCCACGTTGTAGAAAAAACACTTCCTTGGCTCTGTCCATCGAAATAGACAAAGGTTAAAGGTGTGGATCCACTGCCAATCACATAACCTTCGACGAGGAAATCCTATTCCAGACTGATCCCATATCCTAAATGGACGGGTGTGTCAGACTAGCCATATATCCTACGTGGAAACCTATCTTATATCTAGGGTTTTCTTGTTGAAGCAGACTAAGGCGCATGCCCCCTGGGTTTTGTCACATTCATCGAATCACCCACGATCATCAGGTGGATGGACTGGAGGTTGACGAGACATTCCTTGTGCAAAAAGACCATTTAGGGATGGCATTTGATTAGTAGTTTTGTTTGAACTGGGGAATAAAAGCTGGTCAACAAGTTGGACCATTCTACCTTCATAAGAGAAACACATCACCTGAAAGAGTGAGGAAACATTAGCTCCCATGCTATAAATGTAGTCACGTCCAAGGAGTAGATTGTACTCTAGTGGCCCTTGGACTACCATCACGTTCAGGTGAACGGTTTTCCTTCTCAAAGTTATAGGAAAATTTGGCAGGATCCCTAACTGTTGACTGGTTCCTTTATTGAAGCCTGACAAATTTCGAATCTTAGGCATAAGCGATGGCGAACTAAGAACTTTCCAAGAAGTTGAGGAAAGGATACTCATGGAGGCCCCTTCATCTATGATAGTGCCAACCATGATCATTTTGTAAGCTTGTACTATGCTTCAAAATGGTACATTAGATGGTAGGAGGGGTCTCGCTAGTAGATTCCAATCAAAGGAAATGACTAGATTGCTTGGAGGAGGGACCGAATAAATGGTCGGATGAATCTCTTGAACTGAGGAACTTCCCTCCTATGGTAAAGGAATGGGTAGATTTCCCCCATGTTCATCGGATTTTGTGTTAACAAAAAGAATTTGAACGGTGTCATTCTCATTCTCTTTGGAGACTGTATCATCTGAAGGTGGACCTTCTCAAGACAAGACTGGGTCGATTGCTGTCTCGACCTATTGACTTTGGTACAGTGCGTTACCGGGAATAGTGTCCACTCAGAGCTGCTATTCCCACTAAGACTGGTAGCTATCTTAGAAACAAACAAGTAAAGACTACTTTCGCTTTCCTTGACGAAAAATAGATAAGAGTGGAACAAAGGACACCAACCTTAGTGTTGCGCTTGGTTCCTTGCTTGATTCCTCTCCTTCCTGATAGATTTTTGCCACTTCTTCTTCATTTGCCCAAATTCAAAGAGCACCTGTGGAATCAAAGCAACATAACACTATCGAAGGACAAAGATCTATATTCATAAATAACACAGGACCAGATATGTATTAAACACACAAATGCATATACAATCAAACATACAAGAATGTGGAGGAAAACTTGAATAGATTTATTAATATCAAGAATAACAAGAGGATTACAACCAATAGTTCTGACCCAGCATCATCCTCTAGCAAGAAAGCCCTTCTTCACCTCAAGTAAAGCTTATATCACCCAACACTATGAAGTTTCATCAGAAAACCAACATCACTTCTCTACAAGATACAAGATTCCAACCTCTGGAGCTCTGTGATGAGGGATCCATATATAGATGATTGTATGGAGGTGAGTCATCTTCTAGGGTTTTGATTAGTTTCCTCTCTCTGATAGTTCTTGATTCCACTTGGAGACTGATGATCTCTTACTCATCCCTGGTAGAAAACAGAGAGGCAAGTGTCAGAGGGGAAGCTTTTGGAAGATTCTATGATCTTCCACCTCACAAACTGTCTCTACCATTTGTCCATTCTCACCCATTACACCATACAGAGGGGCCATCCAATATGCATCACACCCTTTACACTGGGAAGGTGATATGCATGACACCCTCTACACTGGGTATTCAGTATGGTCCAGTTTTGACCATTTCTGAGCAGTTTTTAGTGGAGAACTTCTGGGAGATGATGTAATCAACTGACCTTGCTCCTTTAGGTAGTGAAGAAAAACTTTTAGGGACTTAAGAGCCCTTAGTTTATGGACATTTATGATTGGCGTTTTAGTGCCCAAAAATGTCTATAACAGTTTCCCCCCAAAGCATGAGGTCGTTAATCTTTTGATGTCGGGTGAAATGCTTTATCATGAGGATCTAAAGTTTTTTCAAGCTGGGAGGTGACCTGTAATAAGATACAATACAATACATTATATTCACAATATTTTTTCATGATCTAGCTGAGGTGGGCATTCCCATGCTCAGCTTTATAAATTCATTTTCATGTACATAGGACAGACAATCATCTGTGTAGCAGACTGATGATTCAGACTCATCATCCTTTGATTTGGATGATCATCTGTTTGGCAATGATGTACATTTGATGTCTTTATATTCCTAAATATATTGTAGCCCAGATGGATGAAACTAGATCTGAGGTCTTCAAAAATCATTCAATCTTCACTCGGAGTACAAGGCGATCCATGTGAAAAAATGTTCTTGAGTTGAACATGGAAAGACATCGCCTGATTACCAGCCAATAATGTACGCTGTTAACAGGCACGAGAGGAATCACCAATAATGAAAATAACCCTCAAGGTACTACAATACAATTCGAGCAGTGTGAAAAAGGACTTGGCATCGAACACCACGCAAAATCTCTCGGTCGAAGGCCATTAATGTAAACTTGTCTCCGAAAGTGAGAAACTTGCCATTGAGGCATGCAAGCTTCAAAGTACTGAAAGGGTTGTTCCTAGGTTGACTTCTTGGATAATGAGCTGATGTCGACAAGAAGTGACCCGTTGTAGGAGGGCCTTAATGAATCCCACATATACGACACGGAACAAAACAAATGATTTTGGAGGTGAAAACGATTTGATGATATAGGGTTTAGGGTGGTGGTCATGAAAGAATGGAGCGTGAATGTATTGCAGCAGATGAGACATAGGTGAATTCTCTAAATGACTTCTCTTGAACATATCGGTGGCACTAACGATGGATTGGTAGCGTTAACCCCAAAGATGGATGGTGTGACAGACCAATTGTGATATGACCAGTGAACGAAACAACCCAACCTGACTCGGATGCAGAGAGAAAGTGTCATGTTCAAGAGCGACTTGCTACCAATAAAGTTTTTTCAAGTTTTCTTCCCAATTTTCCCTAGTCATTGCTGACCAATGCCTCTTTATTTTTGTCAAGCTTGAGGAGGATAACATATTCTTGTTGTATAATTCACCCTTCAGGTGAACCTATCGCTATGTTTTAACGAGCCTAGCGATAGTGAAACTCATTCTCATCCATTTGGACGAGTTTGTTGCTATTCGGTTTTAAGGAGTCTAACGACAAAGATAACTCGATCCTTTTCAATTTTAGAGATTATGAAAGGGATGGAAAGGAAACTCCAAAGGTTCGTTTTCGTCATATAATCCCTTAGGTCCAAAAAAGCGTAAAATAATACGAAAGGGATGAATGTTCGGTAATTTTAACGAGTCAAATAGGACAAGCGCTCAATCTTTTTGTGTAATAATCCCTCAAGTCCAAAAAGATTAAAATCTAGAGGAGGGATAGCACTTTCGATGACGTTAACGAGCCGAAGAGGCTAATTGCTCGGCAATCTTTTCATATTTTACGAGTCAGTTGAAAAGGGCTTAAAGGAGACTCATTTTTCGAGGAACGAGTGATGATTTCGGGTAGCAGCTGATTCCAGGTAAGGTTTGGAATTTTTCAATCACGACAGTGTCACAAGGATGGCTAATAGAATCACTCTTCGCAGATGTTCCTCAAAAGGGTAAATAATCAAATGGAGGCGAATGATCAGCTAAAAAACAGAGTGGAGGTGATGATGAGAACACGACCAAGGCTCAAAGCTGATGATAATACATTCACAATGGTTATTTACCAGAAAATTGGTTCATTTTTTAATGAGCTTAAACTTTGGGGGAAACATTTTCTCATTGATTATGTTTATTTTTTAACGAGCTTGAATTCCACGTTAAAACTGCTTGTTATAATGGTCATCAATTCCTTGATTCACCATTAGCATTTTTTTCTTTCAAAGATTGTACTACCTGTTCAATTGCTTCATCAAACCGATTAGAAATGAAAACATATGCTTGATAAATGAGCTAAGAACACTAATATCTTACTTGAATTACATGAATGGTAATTTAAAAGTGACTTTTACCTCTCATTTTACCATTTCATTTGAACTTGGTTTGTTGGAGCTCTGGAGGTACTTTTCCCCCTTGATTTTCACTAGCTGATTCCGGGAGATTTTGTGGATGATTCTTGACGCTATCTGGACCAGGTAGGAGCTAAACTTGTGCTCTTCAATTGCATTCTTTTCTTTTTGAATTCTGAGCCTGTTTCCTTGCTTTGCTGAGCCTTTGGGGTTTGAACAACTCTCCTTGGCTCCATCACACCCTTCCTTACTTGAAAGGTGCGATGCATATTGGCCTTCTCACTGGCTAGTCAGTATGCATCACTCCCAGTACACTCCTGGGGTGTGATGGGCGCAACGAGGAAAATTTTTGCACAACTTTCTCAAATATTTTTGCCTGTTTTTTGCCAAATCAAGATCCTGACTCTTCTCTTGTTTGTCTTTCAGAGATTCATCAGAGAAAAATGGTTGTTACATGGCGAGAACATGAGCATGAAGAAGATGGCACGGTTGCTTTACATGATCCGGGCACGGTAACTGCATTGCAGAACTGTGGCCTATTGAAGTTTTTTCGCATCTCTAGCATGAGGCAACAAATCAACTTGTTGCAATATTTCCTCAATGCTTGGGATCCTACCAACCAGGTATTCAAGATTAGGGGTAAATTGATCCCCTTAACTATTGTGGACATCTATTTTTTGACCGATTTATCGAGGCATGCTGCCCGTCTCTCATTATTGGGTCCCGCCCGTGGGGGTGAGTTCGTGAGGGAGTATTTTCGCCAGCACTACAGAGAGGGATCTCAGCTGTGTATGGACGACAAGATCAATATCCGAGATGTCACTGACCGACCGTTGAGGACCATTCTGTTCACTTTTGCTAGACTCGCTGGTAGTGCGGCTATTCACATAGCTAATAGGTCTTACATGCAGTATGCTTTGGAATGCCTTGAACCGAAGGTGTTCAACTGGTGTGATGCAGTACTCTCTGTGATGAAAGAAAAACTGACCAAGGTGAAAAGCGGAAGATCCAAGAATTTCGGCTATGGTTCTATTCTGACCGCTTTCTCTTTGGAGAAGATCTTACTGATGTAGCCGTAGTACATCTCACTTGGCCTACCTCCACCGACTGAACCACAGATGCAGAGATGGGTTGACCTCATGTATCGACATGCTGGCTAGTCTTAGATTTGCTTTTCTAATTCTTTCTTCGAGTGGTTCGATAGTCAGGAGATGGTTTACGCCAAGTTTCCATATGCTGGCATGGATTTTTAGGGTGACCCGGATTTAGTGCTGCCAGCCGACAAGCAGTGGGGTGCTATGGGTAAATCCTCTGACCATATCTCTATTTATTGTTCTTATAAAATAGTAGGAATCACCTATGTTTATTTGGTAAAATATTCTACCATGACTATGATATACCCATGCCCCCTAGCCGAGGTCGGGTTACATGTCATAAAATCTATGCCCCATTTGGCGAATGGCCCAACAACAACTACTCTTTGTAGCGGTGCTCGTGGTCTTCTGGTTTTGCTATCGAAAATTTTGCAAGCATGACAACTTCTAACTGCGGTTATGCAATCTTTGAACATTGTTGGCCAGAAGTGTCCTGCTCGCAAAATTCTTTGCCCTGTAGCATAACCAGATTGATGCCCCCCACGCGTGCTTATATGACAATCATTCAAGACTTTTTTGGCCTCCTCATGGGTGAGGCACATCCGCAGAACTGTATTGATACCGTGACGGTAAAATGGTATCACCGACGATCACGTAGTCTTTCGCTTGGTATCGAATCCGTCGTTGTTCGGAGTGTGAGGTATTAGACCCATATGTTTGTGTCTAGAGATAGATTATTATATCTCCATACCACGGATTGCTTGAAGATATCTGAAAAAAAATTTCATCCACGATTGCTTCTTCGGATGTTGCATCATTGGATGACGATGGGAGATCACATAGTAACTCTGTGAATACCAGGGCTTTCTTTAATTTGGATTTTTTGAATTCCAGATCAAACTCTTGTAAAATTGCTATCCATTTTGAATATTTTCCCCCCAGCAACTGTCGCAACAATATATAAGTCATGGGGTTGCAATCTGATAAAATGGTAGTTTTTCGGAAGAGGACGTAGTGTCGAAATCTCTGTATCGCTTGAACAGCTGCTAGGGCTAGCTTTTCAATATAGGAGTATTTCATTGCCGTATCATTTAAGTTTCGGCTTAAATAATATATAGGGTGTTCAATTCCATTACCTTCTTGAACTAAAACCATCAATATGGTCGTATCTACTGCAACCAGATACAGGTTAAAGTCTTTTTGATAATCAGGAGCATACATTAATGACACTTTTATTAAAGATTGCTTTAAAGCATCAAAGGAAGCTTATTCGACCTGATCCCAAATGAAGGGTACTTCTTTTTTCAATAGATGAGTATAACCTTTAGCTAGTTCGGCGTAATTTGGAATGAACCTCCTAAGGAAGTTTGCTTTCCCTTGGAGTTTCTGAATCTGAAGCAAGTTTGAAGGTGGAGGCAAATCAATGATTGCCTGAACCTTACATGGGTTGAGACAAATACCGTCCTTTAAGACCATGAAGCCAAGTAAACGGCCAGAACTGACACAAAACACGCATTTGTGCGGGTTGAGTCGTATCTTGTAGTGTCGGAAACGTAGAAATATCGCTCTCAAATGCTGCGGATGATCGGTCCGCTTTCGCAAATGAGCTGGAAGATCGTCGAGATATGGCTGAACGATGTTCTTGATGTCATGGAAACCATAGTTCATTGCTCTCTGAAAAGTTTCCCCTGCATTCTTTAAACCAAAAGGTAGCTTGCGATATGCTAACGTTCCCCACGGACAAATAAATGCAGTCTTTGACTGGTCTTGTGGGTGGATATTTATTTGATTATACTCAGAAAATCCATCCATAAATGAAAAGATTTCGCATCTGGTGCATTCGTCAATTATCTGGTCAATAAAGGGTGTAGGGTAGTTGTCTTTTGGACAAGCTTGATTACATACCTATAATCGACACACACTCTAATCATTCTTGTTTCTTCATCACACGAACAATATTCGATACCCAATCGGTCAGAGGAACCGGATAAATAAAACCAGCATGGAGAAGTTTTTCAACTTCCGCCTTGATGGCAACAACTTTCTTGGGGTGCACCTGTTGTAGCCGTTGTCGTACCGGTTTGACATCTGGATACATCTTAATTTCATGTTCAACTATGCTCGAGTCAATACCTGGCATTTCATCATATGACCAAGCAAAGACATCTCTAAACTCGCAAAAGAGAGCGCTATATATTTCTAGTTCTGAAGAAGAACAAGATTTGCCGACATGAATATTCTCTACAACATCTGTTTTGTTTGAGATATTTATGGTGGTAGTCTCTTCAATATTGGATAGGTTTCTCTTGGAATCCACCGTATTCACAGTATTCGACAGAAAGTCAAAAACTGAAGGATGGTCTAGGTCACTGGAATTATCTTCTTTCCAATTCAGAAGATGGGAACGATGGTGGTAATCTTCCCATGGTGCCTCATCAATCATAATCGATTGAACGATTCCTTTGTCTATAGAGTGTACTTGCGACCAAGGATCGGAAGGGGTACCATATTCCTTAGACCTATCTATCCAAATGCTCGATGAGCATTGGTACGGGTTTTCCTCCCATGCTAAAAACATTGATTGCTATAATATTTCCAGTGGGTTTAGAGGCAATACCTATAGATGATCCATTTTAACATCGTTTTCTGACATATTTTGAATGGAAGATATCATATTGCAGGTTCCCATGTTAGCCACTACCGCCAAATTGGTTGGATGTGGTAGGGTAAAAGTTCCCATTAATGTGGGGTCTTTTAGTAGGCCTACTCCGATATTTTGAAGTGCATTAGGGCTTCCATGGATCATCAAAATGCTCCCCGTAACTTGCGAACTGTTGGGGAGAAATGTTTGTTGGTCGATGATTGTAATTCCTCCTTGGGAAGGAAATGAAATTTTCCTAAAGTAGGTCGACACAACGGCTGCCATGGCATATATCCAGGGTCTTCCCAGTAGGATGTTGTAATCGAGGTTTCTGTCGATAACTTCAACATCAATTTCTACTGTTTTACCCCTCAGTTCAACTTGCAAGTTACTTAATATCCCATACGGGGTGTATGTTCGTCCATCAAATGCTTTTAATGTTGTTGACGATTGCGACAAGGATGGAGACCCTAGATTTTTCCAGCAACTCATCGACATAATAAATGTGGATGCCCCCTCATCAACAATTGTTCTATGAACAATTTTGTTGAGGGCTTTCACTTGAATGAGCAAAGCTAGTTGAGCTGGTAACTGAGGGTCATATCCTTTGTGATTAAAAGACACAAGATTGGAATCCGTTGGGTCAATCCCACCTATTTCTGATAATAAAGCTTGCTTTTGGGAGTGGAAATTTTGATAGTGTTGTGCTTCTCTGGCATGAGGATTAAACGTCGATTTGTGTACTACTCCCTTTGGCGGTTTTATTGTTAATTCAGGAATGATGGGTGGCACAACTTCGGTCGAAGTTGTTGTTGAACTACTAGGCTGATCATTATCCTTTTTGTTCAACATCTGTGGATTCCCGTAATCTTTACTCCTTGTTGATATGATAGCATCATTCAGTTGCTTTGAAACCAACAAAATTAGCACTTGGGACGGGGAAGCATTTTTGCTAGCAACCAGATTTGTTCCTAGGTTCGGAAATGGATCAGTCAATACAGCCGAGGTTTTTGAACTTTTGAAGAATTTTCTAAGTTCAGCTTTATATGGACACTCTTTGGTCCAGTGATCCTCGACACATATTAATCATGGAATTTTTGGTTTCTTATCTCCAGAAGGGTTTGCAGAAGATTTTTCAGGAGATCACTCCTCTTGGTTCTTCTTCTTCCCTTTCTTTTTCTTCTTGCCTCCCGGTTGCTTGGTTCCTTTGCCTTTGTCTATCGACATGACATTTACTTCTGAGGCTAGAAGTTCTTCATTTGCGTTTTGACTCGAAACCGTGTGGGCCTTTTTCGACGTAGTTGTATGGTTTTAGTGCTTATCGTATCTATCACACCATCACCAACATGAGAGTCTTTGTTTTATTTAGGAGAGGGAGGAACGTAAAATTCTAGTCTAGGAGCATCAAGGATTTTATCGTAGAGCGTGCCAGACTGAGTATAAATCAAGTCTAGATATTGTGCACGAGCAATAACTTGCTCTTCAGTGATGAATCCTCCCTTTGCCACATCTTCTGTAATAATAGGTAACAATGACTTAATAAACCATTCAGCCAATAGCTGATCAGGAACATACGTTTTTACCATTCTACGACGATGTCGCCATTCATGAATATGATCGGATATGTGAGTGGCCGTCATTTGTTTGAAATTGGTAAGTAGCTCAGTTCCTATTTCGTACCTTATGGGTAACTGAAAATGGGTTAGAAAGGTTGTGGCTAGGGTATTAAAGTTATCAAATGAAGCTCTAGGCAATTCGATATACCACTTTGCTGCCGGACCAGTTAACGTTCACTGAAAGAGGCGAAGTTTGATCAAATCATCATTGAGGGTGTTGTATGAACACCATAGATGAAAGGTCATCACATGATTCGACTGGTCTTCACCTGGATTTCCATTAAATTTAGGAATATCAGACGGAAGTTTATGCGGAATCGCCGGCCACCAAGGGGCGTAGGCAATTGGATCATTCGTTAGTCAATTTAGATCTGGTAACTCTACAGTTGCCACAAAAGGTAACTGTTGATTTAGGCTTGGCTGAGCATAACCAGGATAAGATGGAATTGCTTGAGCAGTTGGTCTTTGCATACCAGCATAATGCATTTGATGTTGGTAACTTTGGTAAGGTTGATGGGCATAACCATTATGATATGGTTGATACGACTGCCCATTACTTGCAAAGACTTGTTGCTCATATCCTTGTTAAGATTGTTGGAATTGCGGTTGTTGGTATTGCACTAGCCATGGTTGTGAAGTCATGGGCTGTTGTCCAGTACTAACTGTTTGACCAAGATGGGGGGTGGTGGTCCCCATTTGAACCTATGTCATTCCACTAGTTGGTGATTGCGGTCGTGTCATAGGTACAAGAGGTTGTTGCATTATAACCTGCGAAACTTGGGGTTGGCTACAACTGGAAACACTTGTATTTGCGATACTGCCACAATAGCCGGCATAGTGGGGATATTTGTCATAGGTAAACTTTGTTGCATTGAGCATACAATTCTTGGTTGTTGAGGTAGGATTGGCACCCAACCGCTAATTGTGATTCCAACATAACCTAAATTTTGTTGTGAACTCTCGCATGGTTGTCCTTCCAAAGCAGGCAATGAAAGGGTATACGGCCCTCCATACGATGGTAATCCAGTACTCAAAGGAATGATTTTCCTTTGGGAACCGGTTTTCCCAAATTGACACTGTGAAGGATCAATTTGTCGAGACTCAATGTAAGAGTTTCCAGATACAATTCTGGATGAACAAACGAGAATAGTCCATACTGTCAAAATAGCCCCTGGATGGACTCCATCCAGCGATTGGGAGCTGGTTGGGACAGATGGCACGCCGACAAACATTGTCGGAGTAGAAACAGGAATTTTTGCTGCTGCTGTGTTGGGTGACACAGTCCTTGATGTCGATGGTTGTTCAGGCATATTAAGCCTATCCAAAAGATTCCTTAGTGATTCTTCAAGAACTTTCAATGGCGGGAGAATATCTTCTAATGAAGAAGGATACAGGGCAATCCCAGCTCCAAATTGCGTTGGAGTGTTAGATGGAGGATCTTCCACAATCTCTTCTATGGAAATCAATCCAGGAGGAAGAGGTAGACCGTTAAGTCCGTAGAATATTTTTGGTGCCGAAGAAGATATAAGTTCTGTAGCAACAGATGTTTGACGAGTAACACCTTCCAAATCCGCTGTAGATGGAGTCGGTTCAGGAATAGAAGTGTTTACCGTCACACTAGGATTAGTTGTAATGTCCTTTTGTTGTTGCGGAATTTCTCCTGTAGAGGGAGGGATACCAGAAATGTTTGGAGTAACCGGAGTCTCTAAGGATGTCGGGGTACTTGCTCCAACCAACCTAGGGGACTTTGATCTGGTCAAATGAGTCTGCTTTGTCCAGAATGGTTTCACTTTCGGAGTCAACGACGGTTGACTCGTAAGTCTCCATGAACGACGAGGTTTTGATTGACTTTCTTCCACGATTGAGGATTACTTGATCAACTCAAAATAAAAGGGGAAAATGTTTTCGAATTAAATGAATTTTAGACGCTTTGAAACAACTTGTTTTTTCAATTTTTAAGAGTCGAGAAAAACAAAAGATGGCTCTAGTTGCCTTCGATTTTTAATGAGCCTAAAGTGACAAGTGCTCCGATGGACCTTTTCTTTTAAGGAGTCTGAAAAGGAACGAAAGAGACTTCTCAGGAAATCTAGGCAGAGGGGATTACCAAACCAATCACAAAACTGCAGAATACTTTTTACGGTATGACAGTCAATATTCCTGAATGTTGTGTTCAGTGCATTGTGATCGATAGGGTGGCAGACACGGCTTCCTAAGGATAAAGGATATAGCCTATTGTTGTCTCCCAATATATACTTGACGGTACGTGGGAGCACAAGTCCGTACTGGCACTTGTTGTCTCAGAGTGGAGGAATCGCCCAACAATGAAAACAACAGTTACCAGGTTTTACGACGCCGGAATACATCTCTAGCCTAGACTTCTAGATGTTGTGCGTTAGGTTCCAAAGCATTTTTAGATTCATTAAATTTATTTTATAGTTGATATTGTTTAAAAATTTGCCTTTCAGGTTCACCATGTGATGTGTATACAATTCCTAAAATGTAGTCTAAGATGATAACAACTGTTTTTTTAATTCTTTTGCAATGAAAATCCTAGCTACTAAGGAAAGAAAATTGAGAGTCTTTCAACAAAGAGCACAGAGCACACACTAAATGCACTGTCCTAAATCAAACCAAGCAGTCTAAATCAAATGCACATGCATGTATTTGTTTTCAGCCTTCTTAATGTATAAATGATGATAAGAAAGCTAAGTGTAAATCTGAATTATTTTCAAAGCGACAATACTTAACAAATTTCTTTTCAAAATGAAGTGAAGATAAGGGCGACACTTTGTGACTTAGAAATGAAAATTGTTTTCCGACACTTTAAAACCTACTAATTCAAATCATATACAAGAGTAATAGTATAATCGACTATCAAGAACAATGGGATTCTCTTCTATGACTGAAAACGACACTTACGACACTTTCAGATTAAGAAACGACAATTCGACTATGCTACTTCTTTGCAAAAGAGAATTGAAAATGGCGCACAATACATAAAACCACTTACAGTTCTTTGCACAATAGAGGCGGAATGATGGAAGAGAAGGGGGGTTTCACAGAGATATACTGATGACAGACAACAAAACTCCTGAATAGAACTGAAAAGAGTGAAGAAAAATAAAAGTCTGAAGGTAAAATTAACCTTCCCTGACCATCACACCTGTCACACAGGGAAACTAGTATGCATCTCACTTACGGCACATGGGAAGTGCGATGCATAGAGACTGTCTTGAAGGGAGGGTGCGATGGTACCAATGTGAGAATTTTAACCAGTCTTTTCTCACAATTTATAGTTCAGTTCAGGGATTTAGGCCGAGTAAGTGATGTTCAGTAAATGTAAATCACAGGGGTTGATCTAAGGAGGTTACTAGAGCCACCACTTAGGGCAATTAGAATGTTTGCAGATCGATTATTTAATTTATAAACAAAACCTGGAGATAGACTAAAGCAGCATTGATCCACTTTGCATTTGCATAACAAACGCAGTTCGAAGGCTAGCTGGCTTGATTTCAGGCTCCGTCTGTAAGTTTATAAAACAAACAAAGATAGACTAACAAACAATCTATTCGCTCCCCAGCAAAGTCACCATTTTGTTACCGGGAATAATGTCCACTCGAAGTTGCTATTCCCACTAAGACTAGTAGCTATCTTAGAAACAAACAAGTAAAGACTACTTTCGCTTTCCCTTACGAAAAATAGATAAGAGTGGAACAAAGGACACCAACCTTAGTCTTGTGATTGGTTCCTTGCTTGATTCCTCTCCTTCCTGATAGATCTTTGCCACTTCTTCTTCATCTGCCCAACTTCAAAGAGCACCTGTGGAATCAAAGCAGCATAATACTACCGAAGGATAGAGATCTATATTCATAAATAACAGAGGAACAGATATGTATTAACCACACAAATGCATATACAATCAAACATACAAGAATGTGGAGGAAAACTTGAATAGCTTTATTAATATCAAGAATAGCAAGAGGATTACAACCAATAGTTCTGACCCAGCATCATCCTCCAACAAGAAAGCTCTTCTTCACCTCAAGTAAAGCTTAGATCACCCAACACTATGAAGTTTCATTAGAAAACCAACAACACTTCTCTACAAGATACACGATTCCAGCCTCTGGATCTCTGTGATGAGGGATCCATATATAGATGATTGTAGGGGGTGAGTCATCTTCTGGGGTTTTGATTAGTGTCCTCTCTCTGATATTTCTTGATTCCACTTGGAGACTGATGATATCTTACTCATCCCTGGTCAAAAACAGAGAGGCAAGTGTCAGAGGGGAAGCTTCTAGAAGATTCTATGATCTTCCACCTCGCAAACTGTCTCTGCCATTTGTCCATTCTCGCCCATCGCACCCTACAGAGGGGCCATCTAGTATGCATCGCACCCTCTGCACTGGGTATTCAGTATGGTCCAGTTTTGACCATGTTTGAGCAGTTTTTAGTGGAGAAATTCTGGGAGATGATGTAATCAGATGACCTTGCTCCTTTAGGTAGTGAAGCAACACCTTTAGGGACTTAGGAGCCCTTAGTTTATGGACATTTATGATTGGGTTTCCAGTGCCCAAAAATGTCTATAACAGGGTGTGGACTCAAAGGGTTTATCTTCAATGATAGATGCTTTGACTGACAACAGAGGTGGACTCAGAGTGTTTATCTTCAATGATAGATGCTTCGAATAATTAAAGAGGTATGTTAGTTGAATTTTCAACTAGCGATGGACTTAGCAAGAGTTTCTTGTATCCAGGTGGAAGTCGTTGCGGTGAAGCAGGACGATTATCCAACACCTTTTTAGCTTCATCTAGAAAAGGACAATGGTGGAGGGAATGATCACCTTCACACAGCCTATAAGGAAATTTAGATCTTCCCTTCTATCCATTGACTTCATTTTCACTATTTGATGGTGTACTCTCAACATGATCGACAGAGGTTGACGACACCAGATTGTGCAAGCGGGGAGACCAGTCTCTCAAGATCCATGGGATGCAAGGACGATCTCGATGATAGTGGTCTCCCTTGTAAATGACACATGGAGATTTGGGCTTGGACGATGCAGTGTGTGAATTTTTTCTAGACGATGCATAGTTTCCTCCTTTCACCATTGGCTTCTTATTCTTCTTCTTCTTAGTTACTTGTTTTTTAGTGCTACTAGTTTCACCAAGTGAAGAGGAAGAAGGAGAGGGAGAAACAAATGAAGTGGAAGTTGGGGGAACAACTCCAGTATCATCTAGTTGTTGATTGATTGCTGAGGAATTACGATGTTTTGAATGAAAAAGGACGAGAATAGCCATACTGGCAGGCCAATTGTGAGTCTGGGAAGGGACATTGTAGCCATGTATGGAGAACCAATATCTCCCTAAGAAGAGAAAGGACTAAGATTTCCCCAAGGGGAAATCCTTAATTGGTGGACTCCATTTTCTCAACCTAAGACCAACGAGGGAACAATGATGTTATTCTGAATAAAATAAATTTTATGACATTTTGACACAACTTGCTTTTTCAATTTTTAAGAGTCGAGAAAAAGCTAAAGATGACTCTAGTCACCTTTGATTTTTAATGAGCCTGAAGTGACAAGTGCTCAGATGGAGCTTTTCTTTTAAGGAGTCTGAAAAGGAACGAAAGTGACTTCTTTGGAAATCTAGACAGAGGGATTACGAAACCAATCGAAAAACTGCAATATACACCCTAGTGGTAATTTATAGAGAAATTACCGAGGACTTTATGTACGACAGTCAATCTTCCTGAATGTTGTGTTCAGTGCATTGCGATCGATAGGGTGGCAGACACAGCTTCCTAAGGATAAAGGATAAAGCCTATTGTGGTCTCCCAATATATACTCGACGATACGTGAGAGCACAAGTCCGTATTGGCACTTGTCATATCAAAGAGGAGGAATCACCGAACCTACGATGAAAACAATAGTTACCAGGCTTTACGATGCCCTAATAAATCTGTAGCCTAGATTTCTAGATGTTGCGTGTTAGGTTCCAAAGCGTTTTTATGTTCATTGAGGTTTATTTTATAGTTGATATTTCTTAAGAAGTTTTCCTTTCAAGGTTCACCGCATGATGTAGATGTACAATTCCTAAATATGCAACCTAAGATGATAAACAGTCATTTGTTTTTCTTTTAGCAATGAAAATCCTAGCTACTAAGGAAAGAAGAGTCAGATTCTTTCAACATAGAGTAGAGAGCACACACTAAATGCACTTTTCCTAAATCAATTTCCGCATGTAGCCTAAATGAAAATGCACATGCAGGTATTTGTTTTTCAGTTTCCTTCACGTGACAATGACAAAAAGAAAACTAAGTACAGATCTGAACTACTTTTCCTCAAAGTGACACTTTAGTAATTTCTTTTCAAAAATGAAAGGAAGACTAAGACGACACTTTCACTTTCGAAAGGAAAACTATTTTCGACACTTTAAAGAATTGACAATTCAAATCAAATACAATGGCAAAAGTGTAATCGACTATCTAAAAGAGGAAGACTTTACTACACTCTTTTTCTTGACTGAAAATGACAGTTTCAACACTTTCGAATCAAAAGACAACATTTCGATTAAGCTACTTTTTGCAAAGGAAGACTATAAATGATGAAAAATACATAAAAAACTTTCAAAATTCCTTATCAATGGAGGCTAAATAATGTAAAGGAAGAAGGTTTCAATAGTGATATATTGATCATAGATAACCAAACTATTGAAGAAAGCTAAAAAAATGAAGAAAAAACCAAAATCTAGAGGCAGAAACAGTCTCATTCAATCATCGCACCTGTCCTTAAGGGAAACATGGATGCATCTCACCTGCAACACATGGGAGGTGCGATGCATCTAGACTACCAATGAGAGATAGTGCGATGGACCAGGGATGATATTGAGATTAGTTTTCACCCACAGTTTGCATCTAAGTTCAGGGATTTAGGCTGAGCTTATGATAAACAGTAAACACAAAGTATAGGGGCTAATCTAATGAGGTTATTGAGCTACCACCAGGGCTCCTAGGATGTTTGCAAGTCAGATGTTTAGTTCATAAACCAACCTGGAGATTGATTGAAGCAGTGTTGATCTACTTTGCAGTTGCATAGCAAAATCAGTTCGAAGGCTAGCTGGCTTAACTTCAGGCTCTGTCTGTAGTTTATAAAGAAAACAACAGTAACAAACAAACAAACTATTCGCTCCCCAGTGAAGTCACCATTTTGTTTATGGGAAAAACAGTGTCTATTTAGATCTGCTAGTCCCACTAAGATGGGTAGCTATCTTAGAAACAAACAATTCAAACTATTTGCTCCCTAGTGGTGTTTCGATTTTGTTTCCAGGAAAACTAGTGTCTATTCAGAGCTACTAGTCCCACTAAGATGGGTAGCTATCTTAGAAACACACAATTTAAAGTAACTTGTGTTTTCCTTTATGAGAGAAAGATGAGAGAGAAGCAGAGAGCACCAATCTCAGTCTTTCACTTGGCTCCTTGCTTGTTTCCTCTCTCCTTTGATATAGCTTTCTCCACTCCTTTCTCACTTGTCCCACTTCAAAGAACACTTGTAGAGTAAGTAGCAAAATATCATCAAAGCATAGATATCTATAACCATAAACAATATAGGATCAAATGTACATTAACCATACAAATGCATACACAAATACAAGATTCAGAAATATACAAGTATATGGAGGAAAAATCAAATAGCTTTATTGATAGAAGTAGTAAAAGAGAGGATTACAACCTAGCTTTCTGATCCAATGCTATCCTCCCAACATGAAAGCCCTCTTCACCTCATGAAAATCTAGATCACCAAACAATACAATGCTTCAGAGAAACCAACAACACTTCCTTACAAAATACAAAATTCCAGCCTCTGGATCTCTAGGATGAGGGATCCATATATAGATATTTGCAGGGGGGTGAGTCAGCTTCTGGGATTTTGATTAGTGTCATTTCACTGATAGTTCTTGGTTCCACTTGGAGATTTCATGATCTCTTACTCATCCTTGTGTGAATTTAGAGAGGCAAGTGTCAAATGAGAAGTTTCTAGAAGATTCTATGGGTTTCCATCTAGTAAACTGCCTCTGCCATTTGTCTGTTCTCACTCATTGCACCCTACAGAAGGGATTTTTAGTATGCATCGAACCCTTTGTGTGTAGCAGGTGAGATGCATCACACCCTTAGCATGGAGCAGTGTGTATGGTCCAGTTTTGACTAGTTCTAAGCAGTTTTTCAAGGAGAAATTCTGGGAAATGATGTAATCAGTTGACCTTGATCTTTTAGGGTATGAAACAATGCTTTTAGGGGTTTAGAAGCCCTTGGTTTATGGACATATGTGATTGGGGTTGCAGTACCCAAATATGTCTATACCAGTAATGTAACCAAAATTTATCAAGAAGGATTTGTCTAAAATCTAGTGGATTAGTCCACAAAGATGCGACAGTCATAAAAACCATTACAACACATTCTCAATATGATAAGCACATTCTCAATAGGTTGTAGAAAATGACCACGAATATCTAACATGAATTTATTTGAGTGGAGTGAATTCAATACAAATTCCCTAATACCATTTTTACTTATGTCTTTTAAACCCATCTAGCTACTACAATGGCCTTCCTATCCACATGTTGAAGACAATTTTTATTACAACATTTAGTTGCTGCCAAAAGTTGAATTTCATTCTCTTCATCTATTTGTGATTATCATTTTGAAATTATTTTATTAGCGACAATTCATTTAATCATTTTATATGTCTCTTTTACATGCAAATCAATTTATCTTAGATATTTTTCATTATAACTATCTCCATCCCATCTATTTAAGGGAGGTCTTATGTCTTCTTTAGCATCCCATATTTTGATTTCCTTGGATGTCTTATTGAACTTTTGCTTGACCCTTAGCATATCAGTCAACTAACTTATTTAGTGGACATGTAACCAAATAATGTATATAGTTATCCCCAATCCTACATATTTTGCAATTGTTGTCCATCTCTTAAAAAAAAACCATATTCCATTTCACCTAATATTTCACCCTATACCATATCATCCTCACGGACACTAATTATTATTCATTTGGTAATGGACATGCTTGTTCCTTTAAACTCATGTTTAATGGAAACATTTGTACACATGAAGGTAACACTATCGTGGGAAATATTTATGGCATGATCATGATAGTGAGGTTCCAAATCTAATTATGGCTAAATCTCAAAACATTTCAATGCACTCACTAGTGTATGCCCAAATCTTGATAGATGTGGTAGAGGAGCATCATGTTTGAACACCTTCTCAATTATAACCACTAATAATAATTTCTTTACAATCTTCCATGCCCAAGCTTTGTATTGAATATGGAGCCCTCACAGACTTTCACTCCATCTTGCAGAAGATCTATCTTGTCTCTAAGTAAAAGGTAGAAGAACCATTTGAAACTGTAAGCCAAAGTAAATGAGCTTACTATCTGATCAAACAAAACTATTAGTATACTATATGTTGAAAATAATACTTAGAGGGGGGGGGGGAGGCATGAATCAGTATTATCAAATTATTTTTCAATTTATACAAACATTTGCAGATCTAACTAATGTATACCTTCCAGACTTATAATTTAATTTGTTCTTTAGATGTTGATCATTAATCTATGTGTTAGAACCATATAACAATAAACAAGAAAAATAGAGCAGACGGTCACACCAAAGAACACAAGATATAAGGTGGAAACCCAATGTGGGTGAAAACCACCTGCTGCAATATGTCTCTATCTTCTTTCAATTAGAAACTTCTTTTTACAATGATTCTGTACTGGTATAATCTTATACCAACATGCAAGCTTCAACCTGCAGAAGGCTACAACCTTCTCTCGTTCTCCAGACTCTCCTGGAAGGGAGCTACAACCCCCTTAGCTCTTGTACTAGCTGAGGTACTAGTATGTAGGTGCTAACCTACTGAAGGCTTCAACCTTCTCTTTTCTTCCAGGGACCACGTTTCATAAATTTTCAAACTGGGTCCATGAATCTTAATCAAACATCAATTAGATCTACAATCAAACAACTTCCTTGTACAAATACTGAATCAATAACTTCTTAGCACACAGCAACTAGACACTAATTCAAAACCCTAAATACTGCAGTAATAGACATAAACAACTAAAACATATTTCAAGAAAAGTCTGCAACTTCACCAATAGAAACCTACGGGTATCCACACTTCCGCTGTGTTGAGTTTGCGCACCTCTGCACCTGCACTGTGTCTGGTCTGCGCACCTCCGCACCTGTGCTATGTTTGATATGCGCACCTCCGCACCTACGCTATGTTTGGCTTGTGCACCTCTGGGTATAGACAATTTATCAGTCCTAGACTATCAGATTTACACATTTGATCACACGCCAAAGAGATCTCAACCCATTAGAAGATCTATCTTGTAATGCTCAGGTTTCTCCTTGATCTAGCTATAACTCATCAACCAATCACCAATATTTTCAAATCTTACTCTTCTTAAGAAGATATTCAATAGAAATATTCTGGCCAAATGATCTCCTTTCCTTTTTATAGTCTAGGCCTTTCCGAAACCATGGTCCAAAACCATAGAGATCCAATACTAGGGACCCAAAACCTGGGTTCAATACTTTAGGTGCAAAACCACAGACCAAAACCATAGGATCAACAATGTCGGACTAAATACCATGGACCAACCAAAATATTTCCCACGAGCATGCGCTTTTCTCTGCATGAAAGTTTGTGTACTTTAGGTTCACACTTTTTTTCGGAACACCTGTGAACATGTCTTCACCTTTTGATCAGCGTACCTACAGATCCTATCGATGACCATAGCCTTGTGAATTAGGAACCTGCAGATCTCTCATTTCCTACTATTTTGAGAGCCTGAACTTGTGATTTGACATTTGAGTGAGTTTCCATCAAGGACAACACCTGAACCATAGTGCAAAACCTGTGTCATAATGCCAACAATCTCCCCCTTTGGACTTGATGGCAATCCCAAGTCACTCAAATTCATTCTCCCCCTTTGACATCGAGGGCAAAGGGCCCCTAAGGTTATGCTGAATTTTCTGCTCTGCTCTGTTGTCCAAGCTCCCCCTGACTATAGGCAAGATTTGCAAGAAGATGTTCTGCAAGAGAAACATGACTTTATACATTATTAATGACCTTCCTACCACCAAAGACTCATATATCCATATTCCAACCTAGTGGTAATTGACCAAAAATTTACACATGATAAAGACACAAACATTACTTCATTCATCCTAGGCATAGTGGGGAAACCAAGATAGGCCATTACATGACCTTGAGAAAAGAAAAGAAATACATGATATAGAGAGCAAGTATCTGTCAATCATCATTCAAACCAGCAATCATGTTCTCCGTCTACACCTGTTCCATTTGAGATCAAAACAACTGTGAAATTGAACCAAGATCTTCTAAGATAATGCCAACAATGCATTATTAGAAGAACATATGCTCCCCCTAAACCTGTGCCAGATGATCTCTGTTAGACCCATTACAAACTCTTTTCATCCTAAGTCTAGCCCCACTTCTTTTCTTCAAACTAGAATATACGCGACTGTACCCACAGAAACCTGCGTATGTACGCGGATTACCCACCTAAAACTCGCGAATAACCATTAATCTCTAAAAAAAAACAAGATTCAATAGCAAGATGATGCATCAACTATCCCCAGCTTCTGTCTGAGGTATTCAAATGTCTCCCTAGGCAATGGTTTGGTGAGTATATCAGCAACTTGTTCCTTAGATGGAACATACTCCAACTTGACCTTTTGTTCAAGCACTTGTTCTCGGAGAAAATGATACTTGATAGGTGTGTGCTTAGTCTTTGAATGCATGACATGATTCTTTGAAATATTGATTGCACTTGTATTATCACATAAAATGGAAATAGGTGGAGTACAAGTGATTTGAAGATCTTGCAATGTTTGCAGTATCCAAAGGAGTTGTGTGCAACAAGATGCCACAGCTACATATTCTGCTTCAGCTGTGGATAACACAATAGAGCTTTGTTTCTTGCTGAACCAGGATACTAATATGGGACCCATGGAGAATGCACCACCACTAGTGCTTTTCCTGTCGTCCACGCTTCCTGCCCAATCCGCATCTGTGTACACATGAAGGGTGAGATCTGTACCTCTAGGATACCATAAGCCGTAGTTTTGAGTTCCTTGAAGATACTTGAAAATTCTCTTAACTACCTAAAGAGGAGTTTCCTTTGGATTTGCCTGAAACCTTCCAACTATTCCCACTGCATGCATAATGTCTGGTTGGGTACCTGTTAGATAGAGCAAACTACCAATCATGGATCTATAAGTTGGTTGATGTACTATTGCTGATTCATCATTTGCGCTGAGGCTGCATCCTGTCACCATAGGGGTACATACTGGTTTCAAATCCTCCATCCCATATTTCTTCAAGATCTGTTTGAGATATTTGGTTTGTGATAGAAAAATGCCATCTTTGTTTTGCTGGACTTGTAAACTAGGAAAATATGTGAGCTCACCAAGCATGGACATTTTAAACTCTTTCTGCATCACCAAGGCCAAATTTTGATTGCTACCAAAGATGATATCATCAACATACACAACAAGTATCAACAATTTATCATTGTCAACTTTTATATATATATTACTATCAGTTGATCCTTTTATAAAACCTTGTTGATGAAGATACTTATCCAATAGATAATACCATGCCCTTGGAGCCTGTTTAAGGCCATAGAGAGCCTTTTTGAGTCTTCATACAAGTTTTGGATCATTTCCAAGAATAAACCCATCTGGTTGTTCAATATATACTTCTTCATTTAAATTTCCATTCAGAAAGGCATATTTCACGTCCATCTGAAATACTTTGAACTTCTGAAAGATAGAGAGAGTAAGGAACATTCTTATAGCCTCAAGTTTGGCAACTAGAGAAAAAGTTTCTTCAAAGTCTATGCCTTCTTGTTACACATATCCTTTACAAACAAGTCTTGCCTTACTTCTAACCACATCCCCATTTTCATTCAGCTTATTTTTGAAAATCCATTTTGTCCCTATGACATTCTTATCCTTTGGTCGAGGAACCAACTCCCAAGTGTTATTTTTTTCAATCTGCTCGAGTTCTTCCTCCATGTCCTTGACCCAACATTCATCTTTGCAAGCCTATCTTACATTTTTTGGTTCAGTGGAGGAGAGTAATGCTAGATAGCTTGAAGCTTCTAAAATGGCTCTTCTTGTTTATACACCTGCCTCTTTCTACCCCAAAATTTGAGATTCTAGATGACTCTTCTAAACATATCTGGATGGAGTCTTTTCTTCTATCCTTATCTATTCTTCTGGTGCCTCATGGGTTTCTTCTTCATCATGAATCTAATTTGATGCTGACGGATAGTCTTCGCCATCTTCGAAATCTTCAGATTTTACCTGCCTAGGATTGTTTCCTTCTTCATCAACCACTACATCAATGCTTTCAACAATTTTACCAAGTCTTTTATTGTAACATTTGTAAGCTTTTTTGTGGGGATAGCCAAGTAAAATGCCTTCATATGCTCTAGGTTCAAACTTGCCAAGATCTTCATCAGCCCTTTTAATGTAGCATTTGCTTCCAAAAACTTTGAAGTATTTTACCGTGGGAGTCTTACCGTACCAAAGTTCATGAGGAGTCTAAGTGTTGTTTACCTAGACGTTTGTCTTGTTGAGAATAGTAACAACGACAAATGCAGCTTCACCCCAGAAGGTTGCAGGAGTTCCAGATTTGTCAAGCATAGCACAAGCCATTTGTTGAACTGTTCTGTTCATCCTTTCCACTACTCCATTTTGCTGAGGAGTGCTTGCAGCAGAAAATTCCCTTCTTATTCCATGTTCTTCACAAAAATTGAAAAACTCATCTGAGGTAAATTCCCCTACTCAATCAGATCTGAGGCATTTGATTCTACGATCTGATCTATTTTCAACCAAAGCTTTGAATGACTTGAACTTTTCGAAAGCTTCATCTTTATACTTCATGAGTCCTATCCAACACATCCTTGAAAAGTCGTCAATGAACAATATGAAATACTCTTACCAGTTCAAGTGGACTGCTAGCTGATCCTTCCTTCTCAGGGAAATTAGTTCTAGTTTGCTTACCAAATTGACATGATTTACATATTGTATTGTCTGGAATTCTGATGTTGGGAAGATCACGAACCGCCTGATATTTGCAAGCTTTCCTTATCTGAGAGAAGCTAAGATGCCCTAATCTTCTATGCCATAGCCAGTGTTCATCATTCTTGCTTAGATAGCATTGTTGTTCTCCTTCTTTGAATATGTATAAATTATTTGGAGTTCTTATGCCTTTGATCACTGTTTTTCCTGTGTCAAGCTCATGGACAATACATCCATTTGATCGAAATATTACCTCAGTTCCTTGATCGCACATTTGACTGACACTCAATAGATTATGCTTTAAGCCATCAACATACATAAAATTTCCAGCTTTGAACTTCCTTTACAAACGAGTAGAACCTTTACCTTTTATGAATGCAAGGGTGTCATTTCCAAATGAGACCTTCTTTTCCTTTTCTAAGGCAATATATGACTGAAGTTTTTCTTTATCACCTGTCATATGTTTTGCATCCACTATCAATGTACCATTGATTTTCCTGTCCTTCCGCATATAAGGCTATCCCACATCTTTCTGGTTAAGGTTCTTTCCTTTTCCATGTTTTGGAACTCATGAAGCTGGCTCCTTCTGAGTTGTTTGCCGAAACCTGCTTCTACATTCAGAGTCTTCATGACTGAAATTGTTACAGATAGAACATTCTTTTTAATTTTCAGTAGCAGAGAAATTATTGTAGGTTATTTTCATGATTCCTGTCATACTCCTTTGTTTTTGAGCTTCCCTAGTCATGATGGTCTTATAGGCAACACATTGAGCAACTTTACGACCAAAATTATGACAAGAGAAACATTGACCATTGAAGAAATTCTTGCGATTATCAAATCTACCAATCATATGACTGTAGCTTCAATTGACATCCATTCTTGAGCCAAACTGATTTACCTGTGGTCGATTGAAGCTTTTGTTCATCCTTGAAGTAGATTGCCCCCGATTTACTTGATAATTTACATTATGCTTTTGCTGTCGATTGTCAACTTGTTCACTTCTCCTTGCTACATCAAGATAACTTTTGGAGCTCGATGGATTCTGCGCTTGCTTCTAAGCTTGAGGTGCTTCTTCGGAATATCCGAGACCTGTCTTGATTAGAGGAGAATGGTGCACTTTGATAATCTCATCTGAAGTTTCAGATCCTTTAGAAAATTTGAGATTAAGGGCTTTTGTTTCCTCAATTTCTTTTCTAAGTCCCACAATTTCACATTCTAACTCTTCATTGTGTTTATCTTTTTCAGCAAGTTGGAATGTTAGAGTATCTATAATCATATTCTTTTCCTCTAAACACACTTTAAGTTTAGATATTTCTTCATAAAGAACTTCTTCATTTATAGCATCCAAGAAATAATCATCTTCAAAAGCCATCAAAAGTCTATTATCATTACCTTGTTCATCTTCATCACTATTTGAAAATCCATCACTATCTTCATGCGTGTAATAGCTTTTCTTATTTACATTCTATTTTCTGTTCCATTTAACAGGTTCCTTACCTTTGTCCAGTTTATATTTATGAGGACATTTTGCAACATAATGACTGACTCTTCCACAAGCAAAGCATTTGAAAGGTAGCTTACCTCCGAATCTTCCAGTTCCCCATTGAAGGTTCTTGATAAAATTTGATTCTTCCTCTTCTTCTGACATATGTCCTAAATCATAGTAATCTTCTTTTACTAAAGCCTTGAATGCAGCTTCTCTCCTGTCGGATGGTCCTAAGCAGTTAGAATTCCGTGTAGTTGTGACATGCTAAGGTTCTGTAGATTCTACTTTTCTTCTATGGCAGAAACTTTTAAGTCAAATTTGGGAGACAAAGATCTTAGAACCTTTTCAACCACAATAATTTCTTTTATTTCTTCACCCAATCTTTTCATACAATTTACAATCTCATCTACATGTAGGAAATAGCTAGCCACATTTTCATCATTATGCATTCTAAGACATTCATATTGAATTCTAAGAGTTTGTAATTTTTCTCGTTTTACCTGTTCATCTCCTTCATAGCTTAGAACGATCTTTTCCCATATTTCTTTTGTGCTTTTTAGTTGCATAACCTTGACGAATTCTGATTGGGATAGACTTCCTAATAGAGTATTGACAGCTTTTGCATTTGTTTCATACTGCTTCTTACTAGCTGCATCTGTAGGAGTTGCTGATGGAAATGTGTATCCTGTTTCCACAATATCCCAAACTTCTGTACCAAGAGATTGAAGATAGGCAGTGATTCTTACCTTCCAATAGATGAAATTGCTCCCATCAAAAATCGGTGGCCTGGTAGATGATTCCTTTTCGTAGTAGCTCATGATGATAGATCTTCCTTCAAGTGATCAAGTTTTTCCTGAAGGACCTGCTCTGATACCAATTGTTTGAAAATAATACTGAGTGGGGGGGGGGGGGTGGGGTGAATCAATATTATCAAATTCTTTTTCAATTTATAGAAACATTTGTAGATCTGACTAATGTATACCTTCCAGACTTATAATTTAATTTATTCTTCAGATGTTGATCATTAATCTGTGTGTTAGAACCATATAACAGTAAACAGAAAAAATAGAGTAGACAGTCACACCAAAGAACACAAGATATAAGGTGGAAATCTAATGTGGGTGAAAACCACCTGCTGCAATATGTCTCTATCTTCTTTCAATTAGAAACTTCTTTTTACAATGATTCTGTACTGGTGCAGTCTTATACCAGCACGCAAGCTTCAACTTTCAGAAGGCTACAACCTTCTCTCGTTCTCTAGACTCTCCTGGAAGGGAGTTACAACCCCCTTAGCTCTTGTACTAGCTGAGGTACTAGTACATAGGTGCTGAACTATTGAAGGCTTCAACCTTCTCTTTTCTTCCATGGACCACGTTTCATAAATTTTCAAACTGGGTCCATGAATCTCAATCAAACATCAATTAGATCTGCAATCAAACAACTTCCTTGTACAAATACTGAATCAATAACTTCTTAGCATACAACAACCAGACACCAATTCAGAACCCTGAATATTGCACTAATAGACATAAATAGCTAAAACATATTTGAATAATAGTCTGCAACTTCACCAATAGAAGCCTGTGAGTATCCGCACTTTCGCTATGTTGAGTTTACGCACCTCCGCACCTGCACTGTGTCTGGTCTACGCACCTCTGCACATGCGTTGTGTCTGATCTATGCACCTCTGCACCTGCGCTGTGTCTGGCCTGCGCACCTACGGGTATATACAATTTATCAGTCCCAAACTATCAAATATACAGATTTGATCATGCGCCAAAGAGATCTTGACCCATCAGAAGATCTGTCTTGTAATGCTTAGATTTCTCCTTGATCCAACTATAACTCATCAACCGATCACCAGTGTTTTCAGATCTTACTCTTCTTAAGATATTCAATACAACTATTCTGGCCAAATGATCTCCTTTCCTTTTTATAGTCTAGGCGTTTCTGAAACCATGGTCCAAAACCATAGAGATCCAATACTAGGGACACAAAACATGGGTTCAATATTTTAGGTGCAAAACCATAGACCAAAACCATAGGATCAACAATGTCAGACTAAATACCATGGACCAACCAAAATATTTCCCACATGCGTGTGCTTTTCTCTGCAAGAAAGTCTATGTACTTTAGGTTCGTACTTTTTTTTCCAAACACCTGCGAACATGTCTGGACCTTCTGATCAGCGTACCTATGGATCCTCCCAATGACCATAGCCTTGTGAATCAGGAACCTGCGGATCTCTGATTTCCTACTATTTTGAGAGCCCAGAATTGTGATTTGACATTTGAGTGAGTTTCCATCAAGGACAACACCTGAACCATAGTGCCAAACCTGTGTCATAATGTCAACACTATCAATAGCACTTAACACGTGCTTCAATATTTTGATTTACCTATGATGAGCCTCAAATCCATGACCTTCCATTGGTAATTGTCCCCTTCATAAACATCTTCATAATCAAATGTGGTTGAGTGACATCAATTAACAAAATTGTAACAAAGTATACATTAGCACTTTGTTGAGCATTAATTCATACCAATTATGTAACATTTCAATTGTAAAATGTGATTTTTTATTTTAGCCAAAACACAACTTTCAAAAAAGTAATATAGATGAAAAAAATTAGAATATTATGGTACGTATTTTGTATTTATTGAAACATTGTTCCCCAAGGCAACATTATAGAATGATAAATATTAGCTCATGTAAAACCAACAAGCTCATGTTTAACTTTGGAAATGGTACTTGTATTACTAATGTATGTGTACAAATAATGCCCATGATAAATTTATAGAAGTTGGAGAACCACAACATGGTCCTATGGAAAATAAAATAATGTTCAGAATTGATGCTAAATAAGATTTTTAGAGGCCTTAAGTAAAGCATAAATTATATTTATATCTCACTTAGTGAGTATGTTTATTGTTTAAACATGATACTTGAAAATCATTCTAGAGGTTTTATTCCAAATAAAAGTTATAGGACTACAAATACTTGATAATTCTCATTTTTATTCTCAAAGTAATTTGAAAACTTTAGTTCCAATGCTAGGACGCACTACCTTACATATCTGAGGACATACTATTTAGGATGGATATATAGGGATGTTAAACTCTAGGTCCTCAAAAAGTATATTTGAGTTTTGTTATATAGTTGTGTTTATGAAGAAAAGTATGACCTTATGCATCTAGAAATTAGTGAAATTGATTTCTTTATTTTTTCCACAGGAAAAAAACCATCATTTTTTATTACCAGAAAAAGAGAGTACAGATTCAAGAGGTATCCGCATATAAAATACATCCCATAACAAAGCATGCATGATATTGATTGCCAAAGTAGGGATGAAACATCTGATAAAGCTAACATGTACATCATCCATATAGTTATTTGAACAACATGAGGGCAAAGTCCCGGTCAGAAGGAGACCATTTATATCGAAGATGACTATAGACCATGCATTTGCAAACAAAACTAAAACAAAATACAACAATACTCTTTGCATGTATAGTGCCGAGCAGGCACAAGCCACGCATTTACAAACAAAACTAAAACAAAATGCAACAATGGTTGTGATTGTGTTAGACACAAATCGAGTGAGCACTAGATTTATTTTAACCTCAAGTGCTTGTGTTTGTGTGCTAGAAACAAATCTAGTGTATGCTATATTTATTTACCATAGAAATCTTGTTTGTGCTTTTGGTTTACCTTGCAATTATTTTGTTTTTATCTTTTCTTACGGTAGATTTTATTTACCTTACAATTCCTATGTTTGTGTCAGAAACAAATTTAGTGTGCACTAGATTTATTTATCATGCAATGCTTTTTTTGTGCTAGAAACAAATCTAGTGTGTGCTAGATTTGATTTACCATCCAATGCTTATAATTGTGCTAGAAACAACTATAGTGTGCACTAGGTTTATTTCACTTTGTGATGTTTTATTTTGTGCTAGAAACAAATCTAGCATGTGCTAGATTTGTTTAAACCATCCAATGGTTATAATTGTTCTAGAAACAAATGTAGTGTGCACTAGATTTGTTCTACTTTACAAAGATTTTTTTTGTGCTAGAAAGAAATCTAATGCATGCTAGATTTGTTTTGCCTTAAAATAGTATGACTCCCCCGCTCTTTGTATTCAAACATCCAATTATCCGCTGAAATGGGGGCATCAATTTCGTCATATAAAACTTATTCTGTTTTTGTTTATGGATTGGATGAGAAAATATGGGCGTGAGATGATACAGTTGAATATTTGTGGCCACCCACCTATTCCACTTGAACGCCGACCATTGTTTCTTTTCATTTCCTTAATTATAGCACAACTTATTATTTTTTGCAGTTTTTCGGGTCCTAAACTTCTAAAGCCGTTTTGAGGTACTAAAAGACGTTTTTATAGAAAATCGAGAGACCAAAAAAACGCGTGACCAAATTTCTTTTTATTTTGGCCTCTTCTTCATGATATTAGAAACAAGGTATTATGATATCCAAATGGAGATCGTAAGAAAAAGTTACAATCCTGGGAAGTTGACGTTCCAACTTACCCCAGTGGGGCCCACAGGGTTTTGGTGCTTTCTCTCCTAGGCTTAGGTTTTTCGACATTTATGGTTTCTCATTGTTTCTCGATGATGAAAAGGCCATCAATCCTCATTGCGACACAATTCAGAGGCATGTAGCTACAACATCTCTTCTTAGAGATAAGCTACCATCGCCCGAGCTAGTTTTTTCCCATTATGTATGTAAGCACATTTTATTCCTTTGATATTAATGAAATGAAGTTTTATTCTTACTACATCTTGGTGTTTATGTTTGTATCTGTATTCTGTTGTGTTCCTCTATAAGTTCGGATCATCAGAACCTATGTATACGTGTCATATATTCGCATTTATTTCACCGGGTGCTTGAGGAGAATAGAGGGAATATACCAATTCACATAGTAGTTTTTACACCTACCACGTCCTATCAGGAGTTGCTTCTATTAGGTTCCTATACCAATAGGTGTGATAATTTATGATTGGTTGATTTTAACTCTGTAATATGTACATACCTTTGCTTTTTATAAATGTTTCCTTATTATAAAAAATAAAAAATGTAAAGAGGGTATGTCCTAAAAGAAAAATCAAAGGACAAAAAGAATAAGAGAAGGTAAAAAAAAAATGAAAGAATATGAACCCCAAAAACAAAAATACCATGAAAGTGTGCAAGACCAAATGCCACTACTATTTACTTTTATGTATAATAATGATTGGGTACAACTTTTTATTCATGCCACAATCCATGGTAACCAAACATTTTCATCTTGGCTATTCCATGTTTTCAATTTCATGTTTAGAGATAGAGAATAAAATTTGACCAAACTGTTTAACCTTGGTAGATAATTAGATTAGGTAGAGTGAATAAAATGAGCTCAACAGTTTAATCTGAGCCCTTGGACGTAATAAGGTTAGACATAGTTAGAATACCATTGTAAAAGAAAAGAAAAATGTTTTGATAAGAGTTTTCCAGCTTAAGTGCACCCTAATATAGAGAAGTAAAAATGGTAAGATGAGTAGGTGGGTAATTAGAAGAATGGTTGTAGATTATTGATGATTGTTAGATAAAAGCATGTTGATCACCTTCATCATCAAGTTGCTAAAGTATGGATGACAATAAAAACATTTAGATTATAGACAAAATTCAAACTAATTAACCTCCTCACTCATTTTTCCCTAGTTTTTACTAATTTCCCATAAGTACTAAAGGCACCAACAACCTGAAAGTTAAAGGGGCTCAGAGCATTTCTCTAACTTTTGGAGGGACCAAACCCTCAGCCCAATAACTTGTAAGGCCTAAGCGCTAAAGCCCCTTCATCAAAACTCACCCCCTTAATAATCATTCATCCCGTTCAAATCCATTTCCTATGTTAAAATCACTCTTTTACTTAGGAAAAATAAATGGTTCTTTATAAAACCCCCCAAGCACATTTTAGCCTAAGTCATAATGTTGGATGATGAATGTATTTTTGAAAACATCTACTTAGCACATTTCTTTTTCCATGATCATATTAACATTTAACTCTTATTATTTATGTAACTCTCGAAACAAATTACCCTTTCCCGTATTATTACTAAAAATCCCAAAATAAATAAATATCCCTTCTCGTTGGTTTGGAAAATAAACCATAAGTACAGTTAATTAAGTTGGATTAATTAATCGAACCATGATTAATTAAGAGCCAAAAACCCCAGTTGTGTTAAAAAGGAATTAATAATCACTTGGACTAATTAATAGCCTCTCTGCCAATCATATCATCCCGATATAATTAAAATCATTTTAATTATGTTAATTATGCCATTGGGTCCCTTCATTAACTCCCTAACACTTTCCGCTATGGACTACCATCTAATCGACCTTCCCTCATCCAACAGCTCTCGCCCATATCGCGCAGGCCTTTTCATTGAACATTAACCATGCGATGCAAGTGGTTTTGACTTTTCATTGATGCTACGTGTCATCCAATTTGTAGCACCAAGTGACCCTCTGCCAATACCACCAACCTCAGAAAGCGGTGCAATAGAGTCCGCTTACCGCCCCCACTTCCCACTCTCCACATATGACAAATTGTCCATTGTTCATTCAAAGCTTACCCACCAATATCAACCATTTACCCCTCTAAACACAAAAACCCTAGTTTTACTCGTTTTTCACCTTATTGTGTAGTAAAACCCTATGTAACCTATCTGTGCCACCTGAAGCCTCTGTTAACTGATTCGAGCATGGTTTACCTCTCGAAAAGCACTTTGGACTCACTCCAGAGACCTCTCAAGCTCAAATGAAACCTTTGCTACCTACCCTGCAAATCAATGCTTTCTTAACATTTTGTTTTGTCTTACAAGTGATCAGAAGACCACAACCTTGGATAAATAGTCTTAATACTAGTCATAAGACATGTTTACTTTGATATTGTTATTAAATCTATTCAAACAGAGATGGAAAATAAAACATACAGTTAAAAGACAAATAGAGGAAACATGGAACTAAATGATTTGCCATTGAAATAGACAATAAAAAGCCTAAAATATATAGTGAAGGTAAAAGGACATAGTAAAGAACAGTCAAAGTGTATCAGGATTAAAAAGTATTAGATTGAAGACCAAACCAAGTAAATCAGCTAGCATGAAGATAAATAGCAGGGAAGACAGTTACAAAGCATAGCATACAGTTTCATGTCAAAGTGAAGACAAATGAAAAAATGGAATGATAAAAGTGAAGAACAGTTAAAATAAATTTGATGTTAAAAGATGAAATCAGAGCAGAAATGGTACATTCTTCAGAAATTTCCGATTTAAGTCATAGTTTTGCAGAAACTATTGTGGCCAATAAAAGAAGTATTTTGAGAAACTGGAGGATTCTTTTGTTCCTAATAGGCTAGTTTACAAAAACCTATCTCACCTTTTACACTGGTATTACCAGAAGGGAGATAAGTGCATGTCTTCACAGCCTATTTTTTAGTCTATGCAAAGTCCTGTTTTTGACATATTTGTGAAGAGAATATTGTGAACATATGGAGGTGCATTTGGGGAAACAGAGAGAGGTTTATCTCACCAACATTCATATCTACAATAACCTCTTTCACTTTTTACATATGGATCTCTGATTGAGATATACATGCGTATCATTGGACCCTATGTTTGTTGAATTTCTGGGGTGGAATGCACAAAGGAAGGATGCAGTTAGTGACTGGGATGTCACGTCATCAACTAAGAGTTGCTATCAAATTCGAATTTATCTCCTTTTTCACCATAAATCCATAAACATAGGGCTAAATATATTCATTAGTTGTTGAATTTTCTTTATTTAAGTTCTATTAATGCAAAACAGTTTGATATATTTCTAAAACCAAACTTGATACTTTTTCGAGATATTTTAGTTTAGAATTAGTATAAATACTTCTTCATTTGAAGTATTTTGGATAGACTCTATAACATCTCTATAAATCTATGCTATCAAGCTGAGAAGGCTTTTCTAATCAAAGTTGGATTTTTGCTGGAAAAGGAATGAAAGTTGAGGACATTTCATCAGATTCTCATGCAGTATAATTGCAAATAAGTATTATATCCTTGTGATTTTATGCGTTTTCTATATGTTTCAATTTTTCATGCATCTTAAATCTAAATGGTAAAATAGTTAGAGTATATCAAAACTGGCTATATTGCTCTATGTTATCAATAGTTTACCATTTCCATGTTTTCTTCCAAGCTATATTGATAAAGGAATTCTTCACTACTCCTCTATCCCTGTAGTCTTTCTCTAATAGGTCCCTGGTATAGGATTCTTAATTTCCCTTTGCTAGTTGACCTATCCTCCCTTCCTCTTTCTGATCCTAACTTGAGGATTCTTTCTTGCCCTCTAGTTTTGATCAGAATTATCACCCATTCAATCCTCAAAGTTTATTTTTACTCTGTTATCCTGCCTGTTGAAATACTACCTTAGCAATTTAACTTATTCCATTTAAATATGCCTGCGTGACTCCATAGCCCAATTGCCTAAAAGCGTAGTCTGCCCATTTGTTTCATAACCCCATCACTCTCAAACAAGACAACCTCATTGAACATTCATACTAGACTAAAATCCTTCCAAACATAGCTAAATCATAAAGAGAGAGCCCTCTCTGGACTTAGGTGGGCTAGTACCTAAGTCTAAAAGTTGGTTTGTGGTTACCTCAAAAATTTCTTTCTTTAACCTTGAGAAAACTTTGAGTGATAACAGCTTCTTAGAGATTTTTCCAAGAGCTATTTCAATTCTTCCAAGATTTAAGTTTCGATGTAATGTGGATCCTTACTGATCAAGTCTTGACTATAAGATAGATTTGTGAACTATATATATATTATATATATATATATATATATATATCTATATATTATATATATATATATATATATATATATATATATATATATATATATATATATTAACACATACATAACTATCTATACTAATCTTATAATTATAAATATTTTCATAATATTAAACCTTGAAATACAACGTTATGTAGATGTTGTTCACTACAGACAATTTTTTGTTGAAAGAACCAGTGCTCAGGATATCCACAAAAGGAATAGAAATTTTAAATAAAAATATATTTTGAAATAAATTCCTGGAGAAAATTTACTTCTGTATCTAATGCTAACTTAATCTTGAAGAAAAATCAAGACCCAACAAAAAGGTCTTTTTCTTGTTGGTTACTAAATTAATGGAGTGCCTATTAAGGTGCCTTAAAGGAAGAAACATACATTTTCTTATACAAGATATAACATTAATAAATCTACATTTATCTTAAGAGAGACTTTTTTCATCATGCATTAAACTTATTTTGAAGAAATATTCATGTGGAAAAATTTTCGCATAAAGCCAAATTCAAGGGCTTTTGAAATACAAATTCAAATAAGGACATTTTTCAATATGACATGTCAATGTCTTGTTCATGGTTCCACTACTCCTACAACTTTTCATTTTCTTCCACAAGCTATAACATTAATACATATACACTTATATTAATCTAGACCTATCACATCATATATTAACTTCTTTTGATGAAATATTTACATACACAAATTTTCTCATAAAGAGAAATTTGATAGCTTCTAACAATTTTGAATATCACACATCTTTGTCTAGTTCCTCCTTCCACTCATTTGACAACTTGAGGTGTGATAATCCTCTCGCATCTTTCATATATTACTCTATTTGGTTGTGGATACTCAATCATTTCTTGACAAGTTATCTACAAATTCGAATGCTTGGTATAATCTTATTTGGCTATGAACAAGGTTTCTACCAGTCGTAGGAGCTGAAAGCCAAGTTACAAATAATTGAAAATGATTTTACCCTTTAGAAATTCTAATGTTTCAAGAGTCTTATAACCAATACTGCACTAGTCTTCCTTTGTATGAGGTATGAAGGATAGGACCATTTGACCCAAATGCAATTTGGTATGATAGGTGACAACATCGGCTCCAATTGGGGACACTGCCTTGTTAGCAAGGTGCTGAGAACCTATAGACTAGTAGCCTTACCCGTTGGGAATCAAGTCAAAAATATATTGAACCTCTATGGAAATTTGTTTGCTAGGATTCCACTCATCATAATGCTTGAAATGCAGAACTACAAAATCTAAAACCTATAAATTAAACAGTCACATAGTGAGCTTATTTATGTACAACTCCTACTCATGTCCAAGGCTTAGTTCACCCAAGCGAAGTCAACCTTCCAATGATACTAGCCCAATATATGAGTACATGACCTTATTTCATTGTTCTCTAGAGAGTTAGCAATTAAACGAAGCATGCACCATGTGGAATTTTTAGGTAAAGAATTTAATACATACCCCATAATTGAGACCTACTGTTGGCCAAAGAAATATTCTGTATAGGAAACTACTAGATCATAGAACAAATGAGAAAAATTTACAATTGCCTCCCTTTCGTGAGCGATTTCTAGGTAGGAATATTTCTGCAAAAGGAAGCCAGAAACATAGCTTGGCTCTTGAACTTTGGGCTCTTGAAAAATTTGTTGTTTGTAATACTTTCCGCACTTATTCATAAGAAAATCCTTTGAAAATCTGAAACAATCTCATCCTCCTTTGAATCATATGAATCATAAATTAGATAATTTTCTTCAACTTTATTGCCCGCTTCTTGAATTTCAAAACATAGGTAGGTATAAACATGGGCAAGTAAGACTTATTTGTAGCCACTGATATATACTCAGAAGAAGAGGGTGTATTTATTTATTGCGAATCATTTTCTTCTTGTGGTTTCCTTGGAAATATGCTAATACTTTGTTCTCCATATGAGTGATGTAAATCATAAACTAGAGCCTCTTTGTTAACCCCATTTCCAGCTTCCTCTTGATAATCTTCCCATGAATGATGTTGTTTTGGTTCTACAACACCTAACTCCCCATCTAAGTCATACAAATCATATAAAGGAGAACCATCAAGTTCAACATAATATGATCTCCAAGGGTTTATTTGCAGCTTAACAATGTCTCGTTCTTCCTTTTCTTGATTGTTGGGAAGTACTTCTTGATGCAAGTATCTGTTTTCTTGGAGTTGAGCTCCACAAATATATTCGATGAAATCATTAGTCTTGGAAATATTTTCAACATTAAAATATTCACAAAAATCTTTAAATAGAAAAGTTTGGGGATATAATTTTTTGTAAAAAATCATTATATGTTATGTGAAATATCTTCAAATAAGATATGCTACCATGAGATAATGTTCTATACCAAACCTTAGCATCCTTATCCAAAGAATACATGAGAAAATTCAGTTTCACATCTTCATGAACATTACCCTATTTCTCCATGCATTCATTAAAGTCCTTAAGGTGTTGGTTAGGGCTTCCATTGAATCTAGACAAATAGGTATACCGTTCTTGAAGTGGAGGAAGATGACGGGGGTAATCAACAACGAATGAAAAATATAATGGGGAAAATTTGTTGGCCAAGAATGTAGGAAGAGACATTTTGAAAACTCCTTTAGGTGAGAGATCTCATGGTTGAATTCAATGGGAGTTTTCTGTCAAGAAGTGTTAAAGAAAGTATGAGGCCTTTTGAAAGCGAGGATGATCAAATGAATATTTAAACAATGGAATCAACAAGGTGACATATCATCAAACAACATCACCTATTTCTCACCTAATCGAGGGGTGTACAAGTGTCATACCCAAGGAAAAATATTCTAATTCGTCCCCCGTAACAATGACAGAATATGTTGTAGCTCCTAAAGACAACCCACTGGTGGAGGAGAGGTCACTGCCTAGGACATCTTACTCATTCTTGAAGATAATTCAGTGCAGCTGAAGAGATGAACGTAATATGATTTATATATTGGTTTAATTTCCTTTCTTATAGGCAGATCCATGATACACATAAACAATGTATCATTCCAAAGAATAAAATTTTCAGGTATGGTGGACGACACATAAATAATGAAGTTTAAATTTTCCATTGCACTAAATATGGAAAAGAGAAATGTAAGGGAGGAACCTAGTGCAGAGGGCTAGAGAAACACAAAATTGTATGAAACAAATCCCAGTAGAATCATGAAACTATAAAAGGAATGAAGTGTGTTAAGTATGGATCACATTCTAAGGTTTCCATCTCAATGTATCATAGGTACTATCTACTATCACATAACAATAGTACATTTTTTATTTCACCTATACCATCTATTATCACATAACATAGATAAATCCATAATTTCATAGGTAACATCTACTAGAAAATAACATAAGTAAATTTGGGATTTAAGAGTGAATCCAACGACTACAATTACATAATCTATGAAGAAGAAAAACACACATGAAGTGAAATATAGAGGAAGAACACTATTTTATATCCCAAATGCTTGGAATCACCATAAATTCTTCATTTATCTTTGAGAATGAATAATAGTTCAAATGGCCCAAACATGTGAAATGTGCAAAACGCTTATAACCTCAGGGACAAGAAAATAGAACACCCGAACCTGGAAAATCTAGAAGCCTTGCAATGAGTTTTTCCTCCCTCTTTATGGGGAGAGAGTCCAGAAAAACATTACAAAATATCTTGAAATCTCTAGTTGTCTAAACTTCCCAATTCTTTAAGCATGCAAATGGCTTTTTTGTCCTAATGATTACAAAAAAAAAAATTGATTATTTTTTTGAAACTGCAATATTAACCGAAACATCAGAAACAAGAGGTGTCATGGTTGACACAACAAAATATCTCTCGTATCAATTCCTTTGATTTCCTCTAACCTCTCCATGCCTCTTCATATTACTTTCCTCCACGGTTACCTAATCGTAACATTCTAATGCTCTTAGCCCACTTTCTCTTAGCCCTCTTATCGCAATTCCACCATAGAACTAGGTGCCCGTGACTAGCGGCTTAGTACTTGCGTGCTAAATCCTTTGGGCTCCTCTCGGGGTCGTATTTCCCTTGTAATTTCTCTCCACCATTGGTTCTTCGGGTTTCCATAACCAAGCGCGACCAACACATCAGAGCTCCTTTCACCGGATGTTCTCCCAATTGGAATTAAAATAAAGTTTATGATGCCTCTTTCTTACGATATTCTCTATAGCACTTAGGTTCTTAGCTTACTCTACATCCTTGTTTCTTTTGGGTTCTTACGACCAAGTTCCAATCCACATCATAGCCTCTCTCGTCATATCAGAACCTTCCAACCAAAAAATTTAAGCAGCTGTTCCAATCCACATCAAAGCCTCTCTCGTTAGATCAGAACCTTCCCACCAAAAAAATTAAGCAGGAGCTATAGAATCTCTTCACTTTGAAATTATGACCTCTGAGATGACTTCATGATGAGGTCATAATCTCCACATGGCACCTTATGAGTGGTGACATGTGTCACCTAGATTTTCCACACAATTCCACCCCAAAATACCCAAATTCACTACCACGTTTCCATTGTATGACCACGTCATATTGACATCATCTTCCTTGTCTTCTTCCTAGAGCTAATCACCTATTTCCATGTGTCCTCTTGGAGGAGAGAGAAAGGGTCCTTCGGGTCCTTGGCTTTGGGATGATTTCTTTTGCATTTCCCCTTCTTGGTAACCTTGATGTTTTTCAAATAATTTCAATTGTTAAGGAGTTACGAAACTCCAAGGTTCTGATATCACTCTTCTCTGAGGTTCAGCCTTCCATTATCATGCCCTGATATACCTTCCTTCTTGTTTCCTACTCTGATATTCCATTTTGGATCCATCTTTTAATAGACCATTGAGGTCCCTTAATTCTGATCTTCGATATCCCAAAGTACCGATATGCCTTTCCTACCAATCCTTTTGATATTGGGTCTCAAAGTGCTGAGCCTTCTCTGAAATCGACATCCTTATGGTCGAAATTTCCCTTTTGATTTTAGCCTATGAATTTTGGCTCTCCCTTTTGGCTTCAACCTCCAAATTCTGGCTCCCTCTATTAGCTTCAACCTTTGAATTATGACTCTCCTTTTTTTAGTCAACCAATATTGCACTAGTATTCCTCTACATTAGGGATGGAATATAGGACCATTTGACCCAAATGAAAGATGGCATGAAAAGTGACAACATAACACATGCTCAAATAGCCCACTGAAGAGCTTCCTCAACAAAATAACTTCACAACAAGCCATACTAGTTGCAATATATACAACCTTGACATTTCTTAGAGCAACCAATTTTCGCTTCATTCTCATCTAATAAATTGAAGCAGATCTGAAAGAGAAGCAACATTTTGACGTGCTCTTTCTATATACCACATTACTAGCCTAGTTAGCTTTAGAATATCCATATAGCCTCAAATTCATGATAGTGTATCCAAATCCATAGTTAATAGTTCCACGAAGATATCTTAAGAGATTCTTTGCATCAATCCAATGTATGTGATGACGCTCAACCATAAATTGACTCAACGTATTTATAGAAAAGCATATGTCCAGTCAGGAGTTTACCAAGAACATCAAAGCCCACACAAGTTGTTTATATTATGAAGTATTTGTTAACTCAAGATGAGCAACACTTCCACATAGCTTCTTAAAGTTGAATTCCATCAGATGAGACACATACTTTCATATCACCATCCCATTTCTTTATAGCAGCTTCACAATGTATTTCCCTTGAGAAAGGAAAATATCGCCTGAATTTTTCCAAACTTCCAGGCTTATGAAGTAATGCATCAGTCTTGAGTCCTTCATCTCGAATTTAGAATTTAACTCCCTTTTGCATTAAGAAATGAGAGGGTCTAAACTAGTTAGAAAGAGATCATAAACCTAAAGGACCAAAATAACTGCCATATATTTTTGAACCTTAAAGTGTAGATTTGGATCAACATATCTCCTTGTAAATTGCATCTTCATAAGATAGTTATGAATCCTTTCGTACCAAGCCATAAGTGATTCCTTTAACCCATAGAGGAATTTCTTCAACCTGCATACATGAGACCTTTGATATTCTACTTCAAACCCCTACCATTTTTCCAAATATACTTCCTCCTTGATTGAGCCATGAAATAATTAAGTCTTTACATCTATTTTATCCATCCTTTATTGGTAGAAATAGCAATTATAGATCAAATAGTGGTGTATCGAGCAACCGGTACAAATATTTCATCATACACCACTCCTTCCTTTTGAGAGAAATCATGAGCCATGAATCTTGATTTATACTTTTCAACACTTCCATCAGTTCCATGTTTTATCTTGTAGATCCATTACAAGGATATCACAACATTATCCTATATCTAGGAACCACTTCCCATAAATCATTTTTCATTATTAATTCAATTTCCTCATTCATCGCATCTTTGCATACCTATTTTTTATAGATTCACCAAATGTACAAGGTTCAATTTGAATAACACTACTCATGGTAGCCAAGTACCCTTGATACCTATTAGCCTTCTTACTTTTACACAATGTCCGTCTTGGAAGAGTATGCTTTTTATCATATTGAGGTGTATCCTTGAGTCACAATGGTCTTTTCCTTGAGGTAGATGGATCACCAGGAGGTGGATAAAGAGGATCCATCAGACCATCAACATTGGGCATATGCTCATCCATTGGAGGTTGTTCTTGTTTTTAGGCATCATCATCATTATTCTTTCTTGAGCAGGGGAGATCTTTGGCTTTCTCGAGGGAAGTGTCTTCATCAAAGGTGGCATCTCTGATTCCACATCTCTTTGACCAAGTACATAAATTTTATATGCCTTTGAATTTTCATTGTATCTAATGAATATACCTTTATTCTTGGAAGCTTCAAACTTATTCATTTTCTCTTTAGGAACATAAAAATACAAGACAACCAAATATTTTAAAATGATAAATATATGGTTTCTTACAAGTAAATACTTCCTCGAGTGTCTTGAAATCCAAGGCTTGATGAGGACTCCTATTTTGAACATAAAGAATGGTGTTAGCATCTTCTCCCCAGAAGAATTTTGGTAAACCTTGATCATTGATCATGGAATGAGCGGCTTCCATAATCGTTTGATTCTCTTTCAGTAACACCATTATGCTGTGGAGCGTATGAAACAGTTGTATCCCTCTTAATTCTAGCCTCTCTACAAAAGTCATTGAATTCATTGGATTCATAATCGGTTCCATTGATAGTCCTTAACGTCTTGATCTTCATCCTAGTTTGATTCTCCACCAATGCCTTGAAATAATGGAACCACTTGAACACTTCATCCTTCTTCTTCAATAAATAAATCCACATTTTGTGTGACAACTCATCCACAAAAATCGCATAGTATGAGTATCCTCCTAGTGAAGTTAAGAGGAAGATACTAGATAGGTCAGAATGGATCAATTGAAGAATATCAGTTCTCTTTCTTAAATTAGAAGGGAATGGTCTCTTTGTATGCTTCCCAGCTGCACATCTCAAACAAACTCCTTCATGGTTCATGTTAAACTCGGGTATCAATAAGACCTTCTTCCTTACCCCAGGTAAGGTTTTATAAAGTGGGAAAATATGTGGTGCCATAAATCACATTGGGGAGAAGTATCACTTGCCAAAGCTCCCAAAGAACATCCACCAATTTGATGAGACGATCAACTATAAATCCAAGTATGAATTCATCTTTAGAGTTTCTATGCAAAATACATACCTTTACATCAATGAATGCTACCTTGAAGCCTTTGTCTTCCATCGTAATAATAGACACCAGGTTCTTCTTCAAATAACACATACAACACCTCCTGTAGATGTATGGTTTGACCATAATTCAAGTGAAGAGTAATAGTTCCTATCCCTTCTACGGGCTAGGTGGCATTATCTCTGAATAAAATATTTAGATTAGTTTTATTCACAATTAAATTTGAGAGGGCATCCTTCTATCTAGTGAAATTCCTTGAGGATCCACTATCAATTAACCAATTATCCAAAGTATCTAGAGGAGAGGTAGTAGAGAGAGCATAAATAATATGTAACTCATCTTTTTTTTCCACAACATTACTTTCATCATACCTGGCATTTATTGTCCTCTTGGGAGGTCGACTATTTCCTTCTCGAGCAATGAGAGAATTCCTCTTTACTTTTTTTTTATAGATGTTGTTCATTTGATTTCCATTGCTTTTTAACTTTTTTGTTGTTGTCATTGTCATCCCTTGGAGGAATTGTTTTGTGAGGACACTCTCTAGCATAGTGGAAAAACCTATTTCACTTTTATTATCTCCCTTTTCCTTTATCTTTGAATCCCTCCTTAGATTCTTGAACCTATCACCTTGGACCAACATCATTCTTCCTCTTCGTATGTGCAGAGAAAGTGGTAGGTTCATTTCCATTATTGGATTTGTCTCTCTCCATCATCCTTTTTTCCGAATCTTGAGTGCACCTAGCCAATAACTCATCAAATCTAGGTATCCTATCATTATTGAGAATGGTGGTGATAAATATATCCCATGGTCTTGAAAGTAATACAAGAGAAATAAGAGTGAGCTCCCTGTTAGTAATAACTTTTCCAATAGATAGCAGGTCATTCTTAATTTGAGTTATTCTCATGATATAAGATTGGATAGATTCCCCTTTATCCATCTTGATATCCTTCAACTTGTTCTTGAGAAATATAATTTGAATTTCATTATTTTACATTGAACATCCCAACCAAATTATCATGCATTTACTTAGATGTTCCCAAATTAAAAATATAGGCAACCAAATGCTTTTGAATGGAGTCTATTATAATTTTATTAACTTTGACCTCACACTTTCTATAATTGTCTTAGTAGCAGTAGGCACATTTGAAGGAGGCTCCACCACTTTTCCTTACACATAGTCCAATACTTCATGTTCGTCCAAAGTTAGGTCCAAAGTCATCATCCATTCATGATAGTCAGACTTTTCATGAAGCTTGTCTTCATTCTTGAAGTAAGATGTAGAGGCCATGGAAGCTTGACCAATAATCTTTGTCCAAGGGATATCTTAGCAATTTATTTTCTCTCTTGCTTGGGCTTGTCCTCACCTAGGCTTCAATACCATGTTAATTTTATATAAAAAATGTATGTTCTATGCTTGCAACAATTAATTCAATGTCCATTAATTATCCCAATGATAATTTCAACTTAATTTCCAATAGCAATAGCATAAACCACTTATTCATATTGACAATAAATACAGATAGAACACAAGAAGTAAACTCAAAAACACAAGCCAGGACAAGAGAACAAAAGAATTTGGCTCAAGCCAGGGCAAAAACCCAAGATGGGGAAAATCCTTCATCAATATTTCTTATTATAAGATATCAAATGTTCAGCAGAGAGATATTATCCAATAGAGTAAAATAATAGATGATCTAATACCATTTCCATTAGTCAAACAGATGACCCAAACAAAATCTCCAATTCTGCTCTCAGTAAAAACCAATCAAATAACCCTAACCAAAAAGTTAACAACACTCAATATAGCAATAAAAGTGTCCTTCTTGAGCTCAATCAAGGCCAAAGAAATTTTACCTTCCTCAAACATTAACTAGTGGTAAAAACATTCATCAAAGGAGAAGTCAAACTTGGTGAACCAAAACGTCTACTCTACAATTAAACAATTAGCATAGGCTTGCGGTCAACAGAGGTTAGCCTACCCACAAAATCTCAGTTTTTGTGCCAATAAATGTGGCATGTTGAAACAGAGAGAAACCTACCAAAACCACATTCAAATGAAGTCAAATGAGCCTTATTCAATGTTGGTCAAAATCTCCCAAAAACAAAAAGTCAACATAGGTCAGATCTTTCCTCCACAAACTCACATGTTTGAGATGAATAACTTCCCAATTAGATTTATGAATCAATCAGATGCAGAGAGAGATATGTGAGTTGTTGAGACACCAAAATGAGGTTTGCTCGATGGCTATTTATAAAATTCAATGTGGGTCAAAATACATGTCTCTTAGGCTTCCTGAGCCTACATTGGGGTAGGGACGACCTTGACCAAAAGTGCATGTGTGGGATTGTCTTCAAAAACATATTTCTCCTTGCCCAAATACAATGATCCTTTGGTCAATTTTGGTCATCTTGAAAAGAGGAATTCAATCCAATAATAACCCTTTGTAAATGAGTTGTCCAAACTGTAATTTGGCCCTAGTTGCATATTTTAACAACATGGATAGATGTTTGAGCACAAACACAATTTAGGATTTCAAAACAACATTATGACTATAGTGTCAACACTTTGTCTCAATCAATTAGATTACTCCCCATCCAATCCAATGCCAATGATGGGAAGTTCCCTCACCTAGGTTGCAAATCTGGGGAGGACTCAATTAAGAGAATGCCCTAAGATGTGAACTCGGTGAGGAATCCACCAAGCCCAAAGAGGAGAATTCAATCTATATCATAACTATAGAAAATATTTTATAAGTTTTAATATTTTAATTTTAATTTATTTAATAAAATATTGAAACTTAAGTGAGGTAATTGAGTGTCATGAATCTGGGATGGTATGTGAATGTTTAAAGGAAAATCAAAATGATAACGTTAGGTAGAGGAAGATAGAAGATATTAAGAGGATGTGGAAGTAACCTACCAGTTATTCCCTAATGCTCTTGATGTGGAGATATTTGGACTTGGAGCCGATTGAGTGTTTGAGAATGTGGAAGTAATCTACTAATTATTCTCCAAAACTACTTAAAATTTGAGTTGATTGAGTGGAAAGATAAAACAAGATTGACATAGTTTTTTATTGGATCATGTTATTAGTTCCTACTCTGAAACTATTGTTGGACAAAGCAATAGTTCCACTCATGACTTGCATTTTAGTCACTCAAATCACACACTCTCTCTCTCTCTCACACACACACACACACACACACACACACACACACACACACACACACACACACACACACATACACATATATGGATAGAGAATTTTATGACCTTTGGTTTCTCTTCATATTTATCCTAATTTGGATATTTACATTTTACCATAATACTTAAAGATTCGATGTCTAACAACGAATCAAAAGTCATTAGTATTAAGGAGAATATGCATTGTATTGTCACTCTATATCTAGAACATCTTGTGACCATCAAATTACATCACTATACATTCATGCTAATGTATTCTAAGCAAGAAAAATAAGAAACACACTTGTACCTAAAGACACATTGCACCATGTTGATCTTAAATAAATCCAAATGTCTAAAAATCTTAACAACTAGTCTAGATCCATCTTAACTCGGGATCTACCAAGGGCCGAGAGGGACCAAATCTCCTGACATGAAACCTCTCTTATAATGATCTAGGTTCGTTCTTAAGATTTGATCCCTTTGGATGCAATACTTGAATTTATAGCATAATATAATTAAAATGAAATGAAATTTTCCACAATGAAACTTGAAAATTGTATCCTTCTATTTACGATGTTTGATATCTATCAACCAAGGGGTATTCCGGATGTGAAGTTCCAATTAGACCTCACATCGTTTGGAATAGGAACCCCATATGGAGTATCGGCCCGATTTCCATATATTCTTATAAATTTTCCTTGGCTCTAATTGTTATCAAGATAGAGGGATTCACATGTACTTTTGAAAAGCAAGTGTTCCTGGTGAGTGCTCTATCGTAAGTGTGTCAAGGTTCTTTTACTGCGGAGGGGCAGAAAGGTGAGCCTTTGAGAGAGACATAATAGTACCACTCTAGTAGGAACACACACTAACAAAAATAATTCATCTAACATCCATCGAAATAGTCCACAAATATGTGATGGTCATGTAACTAAATTTATCAAGAAGGATTTGTCTAAAATCCAGTGGATTAGAGCACAAAGATGCGACAGTCATAAAAACCATTACAACACATTCTCAATATGATAAGCACATTCTCAATAGGTTGTATAACATGCCCACTACTATCTAACATGAATTTATTTTAGTGGAGTGAATTCAATACAAATTCCATGATGTTGTTTTTATTTATGTCTTTTAAACCCCATCTAGCTACTACAATGGCCTTCCTATCTACATGTTGAAGACAATTGTTCTTGCAGCATTTTGTTGCTGCCAAAAGTTGAATTTCATTCTCTTCGTCTATTTGTGATTAGAATTATGAAATTATTTTAGTAGCCACAACTCGATCATTTTATATGGCTTAGTTACATGCAAATCAATTTATCTTAGATCTTTTTCATTATAAGTATCTCCATCCCATCTATTTAAGAGAGGTCTTGTTTCCTATTTAACATCTCATATTTCCATTTCCTTAGATGGCTTATTGAACTTTTTCTTGACCCTTAACATATTAGTCAACTAACTTATTTATTGGTCATGTAACCAAATAATGTATATAGTTATCCCCAATCCTACATATTTTGCAATTGTTGTCCATCTCTTAAAAAAAAAAACACCAAATTCCATTTCCAATAGCAATAGCATAAACCATTTATTCACATTGACAATAATTGTAGATATAACATAAATAGTAAACTGCAAAATACAAGCCAAGACAAGAGAACAAAAGAATTTGGCTCAGGCTAGGGAAAAACCCCAAGATGGGGAAAACCCTTAATCAGTCTTTCTTACTATATAATGTCAAATATCCAGCAGAGAGAGACTATCCAATAGAGTAAAATCATATATCATCCAATGCCATTTCCCTTAGTCAAATAGAAGACCCAAACAAAATCACCAATTCTACTCTCTGTAAAAGAAATCAAATAACCCTAACCAGAAAGTAAAAAACAGTCAATGTGGCAGTAAAAGTTTCCTTCTTGAGGTCAGTCAAGGCCAAATAAATTTGACCTTCCTCAAACATTAACCAATAGTAAAAACATTCATAAAAGGAGTAGCCAAACTCAATGAACCACAAAGTATTCTCTACAGTGAAACAATCAACATAGGTTTGTGGTCAATGCATGTCAACCTACCCATAAAATATCTGTTTATGTGACAATAAATGTGGCTTGTTGAAAAAGAGAGAAACCCGCCAAAACCAGAGTCAAATGAAGTCAAATGAACCTAATCACTATTGGTAAAAGTCTCCTAGAAACAAAAAGTCAACATAGGTTAGATCTGTCCTCCACAAACTCACATGTTTGAGATGAATACAAGCCCAATCATATGTATGAACCAATCAGGTGAGGAGAGAGAGATGTGAGTTGATGAGATGCCAAAATTAGGTTTCCTCAATGGCTATTTATACAATTCAACGTGGGTCAAAAGAAATGTCTCTTGGGATTCATGACCCTACATTGAGGTAGCGTTGACCTCGACCAAAAGTACATGTGTGGGATTGTCTTCAAAAATATATTTCTCCTTGTCCAAATTCGATGATCCTTTGGTCAATTTTGTTCATCTTGAAAAGAGGAATTCAATGCAATAATCGTCTTCTGTAAATGAGTTGTCCAAAGTGTAATTTGGCCTTAGATGCATATTTTAACAACATGGATATATGTTTGAGCACAGAGACAATTTAGGATTTCACAACAACATTATGACTATAGCGGCAACACTTTGTTTCAATCAATTAGACTACTTCACATCCAATCCAATTCCAATGATGGGAAGTTCCCTCACCTAGGTTGTGAACCTAAGGAGGACTTAATTAAGAGAAGTCCCTGGGATGTGAACTGGGTGAGGACTCGACCAAGCCTAGGGAGGAGAATTCAATCTATATAATAACCATAGAAAATATTTTATATATTTTACTATTTTAATTTTAATTGAGTTAATAAAATATTGAAACTTAAGTGAGGTAAGTGAGTGTCATGGATCTGGGATGGTATGTGAATGTTTAGAGGAAAATGAAAATGATAACATTAGGTAGAGGAAGATAGAATATATTAAGAGGATATGGATGTAATCTACCATTTATTCTTTAATACTCTTGATGTGGAGCTATTTGGACTTGGAGTTGATTGAGTGTTTGAGAATGTGGCAGTAATCTACTAATTATTCTCCAAAACTACTTAAACATGGATTTAATTGAGTGGAAATATAAATCAAGATTGGCACATTTTTTTTATAAGTATCATGTTTTCAGTTCCTATTCTGATACTATTGTTGGAAAAAGCAATAACTCCGCTCATGAACTTGAATTTTAGTCACTCAAATCATTATATATATATATATATATATATAATTATATATATATATATATATATATATATATATATATATATATTATATATATATATATATATATATATATATATATATAGATATATATATATATATATCTTGAGAGAGATAATTTTATGACCTTTGGTTTCTCTTCATATTTATGATATTTTGGATATTTACATTTTACCATAATACTTAAACATTCGATGTCTAATAGTGAATCAAAAGTCATTAGTATTAAGGAGAATATGCATTGTATTTTCACTCTATATCTAGAACGTCTTGTGATCATCAAATTACATCCATATACATTCATGCCAATGTATATTAAGTAAACACAATAGGAAACACACTTGTACCTAAAGACACATTGTACCATGTTGATCTTAAATAAATCAAAACGTCTAAATATCTTAATAACTAGTCTAGATCCATCTTAACTCTGGTTCTACAAAGGGCCGAAAGGGACCAAATCTATTGACATGCAACCTCTCTTAGAATGATCTAGGTTGGTTGTTAAGATTTGATCCCTCTGGACACAATAATTGAATTTATAACATAACATAATGAAAATGAGATGAAATTTTCCACAATGAAACTTGAAAATTATATCCTTCTCTTTACGGTGTTGGATATTTGTCAACCAAGGCATATCCCTGATGTGAAGTCCCAATTAGACCTCACATCATTTGGAATAGGAGCCCAATCTGGAGTATCGGCCTGATTTCCATATATTCTTATAGATTTTCCTTGTCTCTAACTTTTAGCCAGAGATAGGGATTCACATGTACTTTCGAAAAGCAAGTGAGTGTTTGATCGTAGGTGTGTCAAGGTTCTTCTACTACAGAGGGGAAGAAAGGTGAGCCTCTAAGAGAGAGGTAATAGTACCACTCTAATAGAAGCAGACATGAAAAATAATAATTCATCTAACATACAATAGAATAATCCATAAATATGTGATGGTAATGTAACCAAATTTATTAAGAAGGGTTTTTATAAAATCTAGTGTACTAGTCCACGAAGATAAGACAGTCATAAAAACCATTACAACACATTCTCAATATGATAAGCACTTTATCAATAGGTTGTAGACAATGGCCACAACTATGTAACATGAATTTATTTGAGTGGAGTGAATTCAATACAAATTCCCATATACCATTTTTATTTATGTCTTTTAAACCCCATCTAGCTATTTCATTCTCTTCATCTATTTGTGATTAGCATTTTGAAATTATTTTAGTAGCCAACATTCATTTAATCATTTTATATGGCTTTGTTACATGTAAATCAATTTATCTCAGATCTTTTTCATTATAAGTATCTCCATCACATCTATTTAAGGGAGGTCTTGTGTCTTCTTTAACATCCCATATTTTGATTTTCTTGGATGGATTATTGAACTTTTTCTTGACCCTTAACATATCAATCAACTAACTTATTTATTGGCCATGTAACTAAATAATGTATATATTTATCCCCAATCCTACATATTTTTCAATCGTTGTCCATATCTTAAAAAAAATCACCAAATTCCATTTCACCTAGTATTTCACCCTAAACCATATCATCCTCACGGACACTAACTATTATTCATTTGGTAATGGACACGATTGTTCCTTTAAACTCATGTTTAATGGAAACATTTGTACACATGAAGGTAATACTATCACAGGAAATATTTATGGCATGATCATGATAGTGAGGTTCCAAATCTAATTCTGGCCAAATCTCAAAAGATTTCAATGCACCTACTAATATATTCCAAAATACTGATAGATGTGGTAGAGGAGCATCATGTTTTAACACCTTCTCAATTATAACCACTATGAATCATTTATTTACAATCTTCCATGCCCAAGCTTTGTACTGAATATGGAGCCTTCACACACTTTCACTCCATGTTGCAAAAGATCTGCCATGTTTCTAAGCGAAAGGTAGAAAAATGTAAACCAAAGTAAATAAGATTAGTATTTGATCAAATAAAACCATTAGTATACTATCAATAACACTTAACACATGCTGCAATATTTTTCTTTACCTATGTTTAGCCTTAAATCCATGACCTTCCATTGGTGAATGACCCTTCATCAACATCTTCATAATCAAATGTGGTTGAGTGACATCAATTATCAAAATTGTAACAGAGTATACATTAACACTTTCTTGAGCATTAATTCATACCAATTATGTAGCAATTCAATTCTATTTTGTAATTAAGCTTAAAGCATGTAAAATGTGATTTTTTATTTTAGCCAAAACACAACTTTCAAATAAGTAATATAGATGAAAAAAATTAGAATAATATGGTACGCATTTTGTATTTATTGAAACATTGCTCCCCAAGGAAACATTATAGAATGATAAATACTAGCTCAAGTAAAACCAACAAGCTCATGTTTAACTTTCGAAATGGTACTTGTATTATTAATGTTTATGTATAAATAATGCCCATGATATATTTGTAGAAGTTGGAGAACGACAACATGGTCCTATGGAAAATAAAATAATGTTTGGAATTGATGCTACATAAGATTTTTAGAAGCCTTAAGTAAAGCATAAATTATATTTATATCTCACCTAGTGAGTATGTTTGTTATTTAAACATGATATTTCAAACTCATTCTAGAGGTTTTCTTCCAAATAAAAGTTATAGTACTACAAATACTAGATAATTCTCATTTTCATTCTCAAAGTAATTTCAAAACTTTAGTTCCAATGTTATGACTCACTACCTTACATATCTGAGGACATACTATATAGGATGGATATATAGGGATGTTAAACTCTAGGTCCTCAAAAAGTATATTTGAGTTCTGTTAGATAGTTGTGCTTATGAAGAAAAGTATGAACTATGCATCTAGAAATTTGTGAAATTGATTACTTTATTTTTTTCCAACGCAAAATAACCATCATTTTCTATTACTAGAAAAAAAGAGTACAGATTCAAGAGGTGTCTGCAGATAAAATACATCCTAGAACAAAGCATGCAAGATATTGATTGCCAAAGTAGGGATGAAACATCTGATAAACCTAACATGTACATCATCCATACAGTTATTTCAATAAAATGAGGGAAAAGTCCTATTCAGAAGGAGACCATTTATATTCAAGGTGACTATAGACCATGCAATTTACAAACAAAACTAAAGCAAAATACAACAATGGTTGTGATTGTGATAGAAACAAATCAAGTGGGCACTAGCTTTAATTTAACCTTGAGTGCTTGTTTTTGTGTGCTAGAAACTAATCTAGTGTATGCTATATTTATTTACCCTACAAATCTTGTTTGTTCTTTTGGTTTACCTTACAATTCTTTTGTTTTTATTTTTCCTTACACTAGATTTGTTTTACCTTACAATTCCTATGTTTGTGTCACAAACAAATTTAATGTGCACTAGATTTATTTATCTTGCAATACTTTTGTTTGTGCTAGAGACAAATCCAATGGGCACTAGATTTGATTTACCATCCAATGCTTATAATTGTGCTAGAAACAATTTGTGATGTTTTCTTTTCTGCTAGAAAAATATCTAGCATGTGCTAGATTTGTTTAAACGATCCAATGGTTATAATTGTTCTAGAAACAAATGTAGTGTGCATTAGATTTGTTCTAGTTTACAAAGCTTGTTTTTTTGCTAGAAATAAATCTAATTCATGCTAGATTTGTTTTACCTTATAATATTATGACCCCCTTCCCCCTCTTTCTATTCCAAATGGGACATACACCAACATACCATGGCTTGGCCAGGAAGATAAAACTCATTCGATGGGAGGGGAGAAACTATGAGGTGAAACAATGATGCCAAGACCCTCGCCACCCCCCCCCCCCCCCCCCATGTGCAAAATGAGAACATACCCCCCACATACCATCAATTTGGTCATGTGGATAATATATGTTTGATGGGACGGGTGGAACTAGGATGTGGAACCCTGATAATGGACCCCCCGCCCCCTCTAGCTGAGATCATGAGCCCCCTCCCTGCTATTCAAATTCAAGCGTCCAATTATCTGTTGAAACGGGGGCATAAATGTTGTCATATAAAACTTATTGTGTTTTTGTTTATGGATTGGATGGAAAAACATCGAGGTGAGATGATCTAGGTGGACATTGGTGGCGACGTGCCTATTCCACTTGAATAGCCACCATTGTTTCTTTTCAATTTCCTTAATTTTAGCACAACTTATTATTTTTTGGAGTTTTTCGAACCTATACTTCTGAAGTCGTTTTCAGGCACTAAAAGATGTTTTTAGAGAAAACAAAGAGGCCGAAAAAGTGTTGAATGAGATTTCTCATTTTATTTTGTCCTCCTCTTTGCGATCTTTGAAACAAGGTATTATGATATCCAAACGAAGATCATAAGAAAAAGTTATGACCCTAGGAAGTTGACATCCAACTTACCCCAATGGGGCCCACAAGATTTTGGCGCTTGATCTCTTAGGTTTAGGTTTTTGGATGTTTAGGCATTCTCATTGTTTCTTAATTATAGAAAGGCCATGGAGCCTCATTGTAACACAGTTCAGAGGCATGTAGCTACAACATCTCTTCTCAGAGATAAGCTACTATCACCCAAGCTAGTTTATTCCCATTATTTATGTAAGCATGTTTTATTCCTTTGATATTACTGAAATGAAGTTTTATTCCTTCTACATCTCGACGTTTATGTTTGTATCTGTATTCTTTTGTGTTCCTGTATAAGTTCAGATCATCAGGACCCATGTCTATGTGTCATATATTCCCATTTATTGCATCGGTTGCCTAACGAGAATAGAGAGAATATAACAATTCACATAGTAGTTTTTACACCTACTATGTCATATTGGGAGTTGCTTCTCGGAGATTTTCCGAGAGCTATTTCAATTCTTCCAAGATTTAAGTTTCGATGTAATGTGGATCCTTCCTGATCAAAGTCTTTACTATAAGATAAAGTAGTGATATATATATATATATATATATAAATATATATTATAGATATATATAGATATTATATATATGATAATTACAAATATTTTCATAATATTGAACCTTGAAATAAAATTTATGTATAGATGTTGTTCACTAGAGACAATCTTTGCTGAAAGAACCAGTGCTCGGGACATCCACAAAAAAATAATTTTTTTAAATTAAAATATATTTGAAATAAATTCCTCGAGAAAATTCACCTTTGTATCTAATTCTAACTTAATCTTGAAGACAAATCAAGACCCAATAGAGTGGTCTTTTTCTTGTTGGTTACTAAATTAATGGAGTGCCTATTAAGGCACCTTAAAAGAACGTACATTTTTCTGCCACAAGATATAACATTGATAAATTTACAGTTATCTTAAGAGAGATTTTTTGCATCATACATAACCTTATTTTGAAGAAATATTCATGTACAAATTTTTTCTCATAAAGCGAAATTCAAGAGCTTATGAAATACAAATTCAAATAAGGACATTTTTTAATATGACATGTCAATGTCTCATTCCTGGTTTCACTACTCCTACAACTTTTTTTTTCTTCCACAAGCTATAACATTAATACATCTACACATACCTTAAGATAGACCTATGGCATCATATATTAACTTCTTTTCAAGAAACATTTACATACGTAAATTTTCTCATAAAGAGAAATTCAACAGCTTCTAATAATTTTGAATATCACATGTCTTTGTCAAGTTCCTCGTTCCACTCATTTTACAAATTGAGGTGTGATAATCCTCTCACATATTTCCTATATTACTTTATTTGGTTGTGGATACTCAACCATTTCTTGACAATCTATCTGCAAATTGGAATGCTTGGTATAATCTTATTTGGCCATGAACAATGTTTTTACCAGTCATAGCCATTGAAAGTCAAGTTACATATAATTGACAATGTTTTGACCCTTTAGAAATTCTAATGTTTCAAGAGTGTTATAAGTTGAGTTTTAACATTTGTTAGTGCCTTCTCATAATCCTCCCTAGAAAGTAACTTTCCATTCTAATCCCAATAGCTGGGCAATCCATCTCTTATTCTCTAATCAAATTTATTGTTAAACATTAAGACTTCCTTTTGAACTTCTCTAAGTCTATTAGAAGCATGGATGAAAAGAAGGTTTTTCCTATTAACATTTCCTTTATAAATAGCTCGAAATTTGCAGTAGCTAATGAATTCAAACTGAAAACAATAAATTAAAATTTCTTCTAGTCAATCTGCAGAAAGGAAAACATACAATAGAAACACATTCAATCATTCAATCACAATGAACATGGTATTTTTAATGGTTAATTGAATTGAGAAAAACCCTCCTCTATTTTGTGTTAAATCGGATGAGAATATGGATCTATTACAATGACAACTTCAATCCTTCAATATCAATTAGCACTACAATTTTAATATTCTTTTCTGACCAACACTTAGCCGAAACAAACCTCAACCTCCCTCTTATTTCCTTGCACAATTCTTGAGAAAATTACGTCCTAAGAGATAGGGAAATGTCTTATTTCCTTGCGCAAATCCTAAAGGAATTGTTCACCTTATCCAATGGAAAACATGCACACTCAATAGTATATAGTTGATAATTACAATTTATCTTTTCCTCCAACTCAACTAGGAAATTTGAATTGTGCACATGACTAGGGATGTTTTTAGTAAATTGACTAGTTAACTGAGAGATGAGTGAGTTAACAACATTTACAACTACTCAACTGAATTCCTACTGACTTTATTCATGACTAGAGCTTTGATAACTAAGTTTCACTAACTATAATCCACTAGATTGTTATATCTTAGCAGTCAACTCATGCACAACTCTACTTCTAGCCCACAAACTCGAATTGATTGATTTCACTAAGTGACATGGCTATTCCGCTCCTGCTAACTGCAACTCAAGTCATCTTGTTGATGTGGTATTTAAAATTTCTCCATTTGACTAAGGCACTAGTCAAATGAATCATTTTCTTGCTACAATTTAACACTCCCTCTTAAAAATAAAATGGTCCTTAACCAACCCATGTTGGCATTATGGCTATTGTGTTGTCCTTGATGGAAAGATGTCAAAATTGTGATAACATGATATTTATGCATAATGATAGAGATGTTGTAGGTGATATGGACAAAGGAATGTTAGTTCAAAGACATATGGAAGGTAAAGGTAAAGTTTGAGAAATTAATCCTGGGTCCTAATAAGTAAGGTCACGTACATACATAGGTATTGTGAAGAAAAATCACGTACAAAATCCGTACCATGGTAATTTGGATACCAGGGGACTTTACCATGGTATTGGCCCATAGTAATGGGAGAGAATGATTATTTGATCCCATCAAAGAATACCAATGACATTACTAAGGGATTTCCCTAAGGTCTTGGCTAGGGCTAAAGCTATATAAGGAGATGGAGATCAAGGTGTTATGGGTGCAATTATTGGGTTGTCTATGAATGATTTGATCTGAAACAGGTGTGCACTAGGGAGCAAGGGAAAGAGTCAAATCTGAAACCATCTTAAGTATATTGACATATATTCTTTATTGATTTATTCATTACAATGTCTAAGTAACTAACAATGATAGATATGTGCTTATAATGATGTTATATTCAGAAGTATGTAGTTTTTACAATAAAGGTTGCGAAGAGTGAAGTTGTGTTTGGCAGTGTATTTTTTAGATCTATACGTAGGTTTGTCTTTCGATAATCGCATACATATGCGGATCAATTTTTGGGTACTTGCATATAATTTCTACAAATGTATTTAGGATGTTGAGATTTGTACATGATTTCTATGCATGGAAGTCGGGTACATATGATGATATGTTTCATGGATGTCTTGTATAAGCTCTAGGGTTTTGTAGTGTAGCTTGATGATGACATTTGATTAGTTATCTTCTAATTTTGTTGTCTGTTAATGATGTCTCTATCTTGATGATATTTATCTCACAATATTGATTGGGTTGGTTGTTTATGATTAGAGTATTGGTTAGTTATGGTGCTACCATTTGGTGATTTGTGAGTGGTTCAATGATCTATGGTTGATTCAGTACATGATCTAGTGATTGATTCAACATTACATTTACTCTTGCTTTAGTTTACAATAGTTTAAGATCTGTACATATGTGTTATACATCAGAGGTTCGTATTTAAGCGAGTCTTATTCATTACAATCATGTACATAATTTGATTTTGTTATTTCTGGTTGTTGGGAAAAATATTAAGAGGGGGGGTGAATCAGTATTTTAAAAGCTAAAAATAATAATTTTCTTTTCTGAAATATGTATATGACTTCATTGAACCCAACTTGCATATGTACGTGACTTTTTCAAAAGAAACTATTGTATACTTAGTAAACTTAATTAATGGATACTTAGTATACCGTATACCGTATACTTATTGGTCTTTTTCTTGTTAGTTACTGAATTAATGGAGTGCCTATTAAGGCACCTTAAAAGAATAAACGTACATTTTCTGCCACAAGATATAACACTGATAAATTTATAGTTATCTTAAGAGAGATTTGTTGCATCATACATTAACCTTATTTTGAAGAAATATTCATGTACAAATTTTTTCTCATAAAGCGAAATTCAAGAGCTTATGAAATACAAATTCAAATAAGAATATTTTTTAATATGACATATCAATGTCTCATTCCTGGTTCCACTACTCCTACAACTTTTTATTTTCTTCCACAAGCTGTAACATTAATACATCTACACATACCTTAAGATAGACCTATGGCATCATATATTAACTTCTTTTCAAGAAACATTTACATACGTAAATTTTCTCATAAAGATAAATTCGACAACTTCTAACAATTTCGAATATCACATGTCTTTGTCAAGTTCCTCGTTCCACTCATTTTACAAATTGAGGTGTGATAATCCTCTCGCATGTTTCCTATATTACTTTATTTGGTTGTGGATACTCAACCATTTCTTGACAATCTATCTGCAAATTGGAATGCTTGTTATAATCTTATTTGGCCATGAACAATGTTTTTACTAGTCATAGGTGTTGAAAGCCAGGTTACATATAATTGACAATGTTTTGATCCTTTAGAAATTCTAATGTTTAAAGAGTCTTATAAGCTTGAGTTTTAGTGCCTTCTCATAATCCTCCCGAGAAAGTAATTTTCCATTCTAATTGCAATAGCTGGGCAATCCATCTCTTATTCTCTAATCAAATTTATTGTTAAACACTAAGACTTCTTTTTGAACTTCCCTAAGTTTATTAGAAGCATGGATGAAAATAAGGTTTTTCCTAATAACATTTCCTTTATAAATAGCTCAAAATTTGTAGTAGCTAATGAATTCAGACTGAAAACAATAAATAAAAATTTCTTCTAGTCAATCTATAGAAAGGAAAACATACAATAGAAACACATTCAATCATTCAATCACAGTGAACACAGTATTTTTAGTGGTTAATCGAATTGAGAAAAACCCTCCTCTGTTTTGTGCTAAATCAGATGATAATATGGATCTATTACAATGACAACTTCAATCCTTGAATATCAACCTACACTACAATTTTAATATCCTTCTCTGACCAACACTTAGCCAAAACAAGCTTCAACCTTCCTCTTATTTTCTTGCACCATTCCTGAGAAAATTAGATCCTAAGAGATAGGGAAATGTCTTATTTCCTTGTGCAAATCCTAAAGGAATTATTCTCCGTATCCAATGGAAAACATGTACACTCAATAGTATATAGTTGATAATTACAATGTATCTTTTCCTCCAACTCAACTAGGAAATTTGAATTGTATGCATGACTAGGGATGTTTTTAGTAAATTAACTAGTTAACTAAGAGATGAGTGAGTTAACAACAGTTACAACTACTCAACTGAATTCCTACTGACTTTATTCATGACTAGAGCTCTGATAACTAAGTTTCACTAACTATAAATCCATTGACTAAGGCACTAGTCAAATGAATCATTTTCTTGCTACAATTTAACACTCCCTATTATAAATTAAATGGTCCTTAACCAACCCATGTTGGCATTATGGATACTGTGTTGTCCTTGATAGAAAGATGTCAAAATTGTGATAACATGATATTTATGCAGAGTGATACAGATGCTACAGGGGATATGGACAAAGGAATGTTAGTTCAAAGACATATGGATGGTAAAGGTAAAGTTTGAGAAATTATGTCTGGGTCCTAATAAGTAAGGTCACATACATATGTAGGTATTGTGAAGAAAAATCACGTACAAAATCCATACCATGGTAATTTGGATACCAGGGGACTTTACCATGGTATTAGCCCATAGTAATGGGAGAGTCAATGATTATTTGATCCCGTCAAAGAATAGCAATGACATTACTAAGGGATTGGCCTAAGGTATTAGCTAAGGCTAAAGCTATATAAGGAGATGGAGATCAAGGTGTTATGGGTGCAAGTATTGGGTTGTCTATGAATGATTTGATCTAAATTAGGTGTGCACCATGGAGCAAGGGAAAGACTCAGATCTGAAACATCTTAAGTATATTGACATATATTCTTGATTGATTTATTCATTACAAATGTCTAAGTAACTAAAAATGATAGATATGTGCCTATAATTATGTTATATTTAGAATTATGTATTTTTGACAATAAAGGTTGCAGAGAGTGAAGTTGTGTTTGGCAGTGAAAATTTTTAGATCTATACGTAGGTTTGTATTTGGATAATCGCATACATATGTGGATCGATTTCTGGGTACTTGCATATAATTTCTGCTAATGTATTTAGTATGTTGAGATTTGTACATGAATGTTATGCATGGAAGTCGGGTACATACGATGATATGTTTCATGGATGTCGTGTATAAGCTCTACGGTTTTGCAGTGTGGCTTGATGATGACATTTGATTAGTTATCTGCTGATTTTTGTTGTTTGTCAATGATGTCTCTATCTTGATGATATTTATCTCATAATATTGATTAGGTCGGTTGCTTATGATTAAAATATTGGTTAGTTATGGTGCTACGGTTTGGTGATTTGTGAGTGGTTCAATGATCTATGGTTGATTCAGTACATGATCCAGTGATTGATTCAACATTACAGTGACTCTTGCTTCAATTTTCAATAGTTTAAGATCTGTATATAGGTGTTATACATCGGAGGTGCGCATGTAAGCGAGTCTTATTTAGTACAGTCACATACATAATTTTATTTTGTTATTTTTGGCTGTTGGGAAAAATATTAAGGGGGGGTGAATCAGTATTTTAAAAATAAAACTAAAAATTTCCTTTTCTAAAATATGTACATGACTTCACTGAACCCAACTTGTGTATGTACGCGACTGTTGTAAAAGAAGCTATTGTATACTTAGTAAACTTGTAAAACAACTAATTATTTATCTTTTAAACTTAAACCAGAATGTAAGAGATTTATCATGCATTTGGGAAGCAGTAAGCAGGTACGGTAAGAATAGAATAAAGTATCACACATAAGAAACACATATGAAGACCAGGATTAAAGGTGGAAACCTAATGTGGGAGAAAAACACCGTTGTTGTCATCCTAGTCTTAAAACTTATAATATCAAAAAATTCTTACATTTTTGTACTGGTGCAGCCTCATGCCAGTACGTAGGCACCCACCTACTGAAGGATACAACCTTCACTCATTCTCTAGATCCTACTGGAAGGGAGCTCAAACCCCCTGATCTAATTACCAGTTATTACTGGAAGGAAGCTTCAACTTCATTACTAAAGGCTCCAACCCTCAGCAACATGAGTGGATGATGTTTCATAAATTTTCACATTGGATCCACTTTCATTAATACATCACAACTTGTAGATCAATTGAAGCAAACACCAACTTAATTCAAATAGAAAAACGAGATCACTATAACTAGAACACAAAACTGAACTCAGAATGTTGCATCAACACATAGAATCAATTGCAACCCTAATCATTCATATGCTAACATGTGTACGCTACTTCACTTAAGGAAAACCACATGTCTATGCACTGTTCTGGAGAGAAACCTACGTACATATCTCATATATACTAAAAACTTGTAATTCTGAATCAGACACAGAGTTCACTTGAGTTATTCTTAAATATTATGTTAGCTTATAAAACCCTCATATAGTTAGCAACATCAACAATATTTTCAACCAATCAACATGTAACCAAATTGAATTTCATCATTCAATCAGTTCTACTTCAAACATTATCGCTCAACCTAAATCAACATGAGGACATCATTGATAAACATCAGAGATACAGTAGCATTGATCAAGCTTATCATTCATTTATGAATGTAAATCCTTCATTTATGTACATGACTTTGAAGAAACGAACCTGCATGTATACACGACTTCACTAAGACAAACCTGTGTATAGATGTGCAAATTTTGACCTAAAATTGTGTAACACTTCAAAACATCAGAAAGACCCAGATCATAATATTCATAGATAATAACATGCATCAATACTTAGATCTAGTCAATCCATGAGTAGATCATATAATGAAAAGCCATTTCAGGTCTCATGATCCTGATCCATCATTGTATTCATCAGTGCATAATTATTTTAGATCTATGTGTCACTTATGGCCCTTACAATGAAAATATACTTCAAATTGAAGTATTCATCAAAAACCCTTTCACATGCACACTTAGCACTTTGATCTTCAACTCCTTATAAAGTTAGAGCCTTAGCCAATACCATGAGTCAAAACTACACTAGTGCCAGTGGTAATCTTGGACGGGATCAAGTAACTATTATTGCACTCAATATTGTTGGCTAATACCATGGTAAGGACCCTTGGTGTTCTTAAATTAATGCACCAGCATGTACGCAACTTTTCTTCTTTATACCTATGTGTATACACAACTAGGCCTTGACGAATCCATGTATAGGTCTTCAAATATTCACCTTTATCAAACTTCTGATTCTGATCTGTAAACCTTTGTCCCATCATTCTCTTATTATGTTCCATCACTCTATCACCTATGAACTGACTTGTGGATTCAACTAGTTACCATATACTTGTTCTATTACAAGTGAGTTTCCATAAAGGATAAAACATGCATCATAATGCAAACAACCTCTCCCTTTGAACTTGATGGCAACCATGTTGGTGTTGATCACCTCAACCTATAGAAACTTGTTAGATACATCAAATAGCCATTATTCAAACACCAAGGTACTCTCCCCCTTTCACATCAAGGGAAAAGGCCAGACCAAAGCTCCCTTTTGGTATCTGACTTGGACTATACTGTCCATGCTCCCCTTGAGCACATGTTGAATCTTCAAAAATATTTTCAAATGAATAATATGATTAAATAACTCAACTGAGTATGACCTTATTATCACCAAGGAATCATACTTACATGAATCATCCAACCAAGTGGGGATACATATTTGACTCGACCACCCAATGAAGTGGGATTACATTTTTGACACTACCACCCAACCAAGTGGGATTACATATTTGACATGACCTCAAAAGTCTATACATGATTGAATATGACAATTATTACATCATATGTCTCTGCAAGACCTTTACATCAAATGACATATATGACCAAAAGATATCAATAGTAACATAATTGAGAAATCATAATGCCAACAGTTAGCCTCCTGCTGCAGCAGGTTACTCATCTTTCATGATTGACATTTTTACATGCCAAATATGTCATTCTTTGCATGCTGCAATGTTCCATATTTGCTAACAAAAGCAAAAGAAGGATGACATGAGAATGTGCCAGTTCAAGCACCACTGCTCTGTTCCAATTTTGACGTACGATTCCATTTTGAAGAATTTTCGGTTAAAGGGGGGTCCAAACAGTTTAATCTTGGTCTCCCTAGGTTTCAATTTTCTGTTTTAGAATATAGAGAATCACCATCTGTCCAAACAGCTTAATCTTGGCAGATTCCTAGATAGGTAGAGAAGCAAGGGTGCTCAACAGCTCAATCTGATCCCTGGATGAAATAAGTGTAGATATAGATAGGAATACAGTAAAAGAAAAAGTTGAAACGCTGGGTCTGCAAGTCTAAGTGCACCCAAACCAAAAAGAAGAAAGAATGCTAGGTAAAGTAGGCTAGGTAGGTAGTTTTGAGGTTGCAAAATGTTGATTTGTGATCAATTTCATGTTTTCAAGTGTCATATCTATTCAGGTCACAATTATCAGGAAGTGGCCATTTGAAGGATTCAAGCGAGGCATGTCTAACTCCCCCTCCTTCCTCCTTCCCCAAATCATTCACTAACTTCCGAAAGAGGTCAAGATCTGCTTGATATCTCTCAATTTCATCATTTTCATATCAATCACCTTGGTAAAGATCTACTTTGCCCAAGGAATATTCATACTCCCTTTATGAATCATGGTTTCCCTAATAGCCTAAGAATCACACACTTAGCGCTTTCTCATCATGGTCATTTTAACTACTAACTTTACTATATAGCTCCTTATCTGTCTCCCCTTCCCCCTACTAAAACAATGTTAATAACTCCCCTATATACTTATCCCCCCCCCTGGTTGAAAAATAACCTTAAGTACACTTGGGAATTGCTAAGTTTGTCTGAAACATAGCAAGAACCCTCATTTTGCCCCTTTAAAAAAATCTTCCAATGCAATGGACTCCTTCCAAAGCATAAAATTCTTCTGTTTTAGGTTATCGGACCCTCCCAAGGCCTCAAATACTCTTCAAAAGCATATATACCCTTCTTTCAATCGCAATAACCCTTGCAGACTGCCTTAACATTCTTGCGATCCCTTTGGATTCCCCTCTGACGTGATTATCGCTGTCGCAGGTCTCAAGTTAATGTCGATCATTTTTTTCGTCCCTGATGGAAGCTCCGTTGATGCCATTTCGCAAATCGGCGTATCACAATACTATATGCCACATAGATATGTCCCTTCCCCTTTTTGCCGATGCGATATCGCTAGTCGGCAATCGGTGGTCGCAAGAATCATGTTCCTTAAATGCATGCCGCTTCCTCTTGCCCCGACGCGACATTTCCATCACATCAAAAGAGAATATCGCATCACAAATGCTTCATCACCGCATGCCTCCATTCATTCATATATTTCGCTTGAAACATGATTTATCATTAAGACATGTTTCACTGCAAATTCATCGCAGATCGCAGTATTTCAGTTACCTCTATCACATTGCAAAAACATATAAGGCATCGCACCATTTAACACCTTTCCACGTCACTCTGCCACGTCATTGCGCTGACATCATCCACCATACCAGGACCCACCGCTGACATCATGCTGTCATCACCCGCCAAAGAAGGGCGCGCAAGCGCGAAAAAGAATCTTAGGAGGCCCGGATTCAAATTCTGAGGAAGTTTTTGATGCGCGATTAGCGCTTAGCGCTAATTGCGCATCGCTACGGGAAATGGACCAAATTGGGGAATATTTTGATTCCATAGCCGTTTTTGCGTCGAAAAGAGCAGAAAAGGCCCGATTTTGCAGTTTTAACGTATCCAAAGAAAGAGAGAGACCTGGTTCAGGCATTAAAGAGTATCAGAGCAAATGTGAAGCCAAAATCCATGTCAAAGAGTATCAGTGTTGCAGTGAAGTGTATCAGTGAATATCTTCTCAGGGCTCGAGGCGAATAAAAACATTAAAAGAAATCCTTGAAAGTCAAGAGGAAATTAAGGAACCATTCAAAGCTCATCATCACGGTGACTGCACATTAAAACTCACATAAGATCAGTGGACCAAAGCTCAACGCTCAGTTATTGCAAAAGAACTACACCAAGTCACAGAGGACACTGCATTAACTCTTTTTGATCCAGTTGCTTTTGGCGCAGCTCAATAAATATTTTATTTGCATTTAATTTCAGCACAAGTTTAGGTTTAAAAAACTTTTTCCCGCAGACCTGTTTAGGTCGGTTGTAATAAATACTTTTGGATATTTTACCTATAAAGACAACCCTAAACAATGTGAAGAGGGTTGGTTTTTGTTGGTTGGGTGTTTTGCTTAAGCAGAGACTCACACTGTATATCTGGTAATTTCTATAATCAAAGACTGCTTACGAGCTTGGAGAATGAATTGTGTACTATGTTTAATGGTTGAAGAGTGACTGTGGAATTCTTGTGTTGGTACATGACCCAATAAGTGTTTCTTACCTTCGTTTTTCCATTCATACATCATTATCTAAACAACAAAAGGAAAGATTAGCTTAGAATTTGTTTAATTGCACTCTATGCTCAATTTCTGTTGTTTCTTTATGTTTTTCATCTATTTTAGGCATAAATATGAATTCCACCTGGCTCATATTTGCCCTAATTCACCATGTATGACAGTTATCCAGGGATTCTTAACTGCCCCTAGATAGAGCTCATTTCCTTCCCTCTGTTAAGTTGATTGAGAGATTCTTAATTGCCTCTCATTCCTTACATTTCACTCCATCTCTTTAGCTTGAAGGTTGTTTCATGTGCAGCTACCTTGCTCCATATTCCTCTTGTGATCAGGAAAGCCTACCTGCGGTTCTACTCCTTGACTCCATGTCCAATGGTTTGAAACTTATCACTCTATGCATGCCTCTCTGTTTGAAAGCATCTTCCTTCCATTCAAACACCATCCAAACATAAACAAAACCCATTGAACCCAATAACTAGCCTAAAATCATCATCAACAAAGCTAAATCATCAAGAGAGAGCCCTCTCTCTCTGATTGCAGGTGGGCTAGAACCTGCAATCCAAAGATTGGTTTGTGGTTACCTCGGCCGTATCCCTTCCGGAGCTTAGGGACAACCTGAGTGATAACATAATGGCGACTCCACTGGGGATCTTCCTTAGATAATCTCACAAAACCAGTCTGAAGCTCCGCAGAGGAAGAAACTGACCTTTAAAAGTTTCTATTTAACCTGTATTGTTAGAAAAATTCCCAAAAAAGAAGCTAGAATTTGGCTCCCAAGAAGCATTCATGTTACAAAAGATCAAATCCAGATCCAAATCCCCCAACTACTTTTGAAAACCCCAATATAATTCCTAAGATCCTTAGAAAACAAGAGCAACAAGAAGGTGTGGCTGCTTCCAGTCCTGAAACAGTTCAGCGTAGCCATTTTGCAACCCTTGTTAAAGTTTTGTTTCATTCAAACCCTACTTCCCCTTGTCCATCATCCACTTCTACAAACGCTGTTTCCACACCTCCATCCACGGCACATAGCACCACTACTACTCCAAATATCCCAGTTGACCTAGTTGTTCCACTTATCCCTATTAATATGGCTAATAGATATGCACCTTTACAGCTGCCTGCAAATCCCGAGGCTATGCCTCAGGATTACTAGACAAAAATTACCTATTCTGATGGCACAAATGCCTACACAGCCCTTTAGCACACAAAGAAAATGCATGACTACTTTGAGAGTTATGAGATTGATGATGATAGTGTGAGAATGAAGATTTTTGTCCAAAGTTTGACTGGTGATGTCAGGACTTGGTTTAGAGCACTCCCAGCCAATACCATAGGAGACCCAAAAGCCTTATATCAGTCGTTTATCAATAGATGGGAGAAGAAGAAAGACCCCTTGCACATATTATCTGAGTATGACACTATCAAAAGAGGCCCTCCGGAAACTGTTTGGGACTACTGCACAAGGTTTAATAATGTCTACAATGCAATACCACAGAACTTAAGACCTCCACATGATCTTGCTTTGTACAAATTCCCTGATGGTTTTGATGTTGAAATGGCTTATCAGCAAAGGGAAAGAGCCCCTCAAAGCCTTGCAGAGATGCAAAATGTTGTTGTTAGTGTGGAGGCAAACCTAATTTCCAAAAGAAACAGAGCTAGAACTGAGAGAAGAATTACCTTTAAGGAAGAACCCTCAGCCTTAGACCAGAAGTTAGATGCTATTATCAATGGCATGCATAGGCTGGCAGATAGAGTAGAAAGTGTTGAGAGGAAATCATCATGGGAAGGGCAACAACCCAACACCATAAGGAACCCAAACTTTAGGAAAAATCAAACCACAAATGTTGGAAGGGCTAGTCCCGACCATGATATTAGGCCCCCTTTCCAAGAAAACTACGTAGAGGCATCCACATCCAGTGAGCCCACATAAGAGACTCACATGAACTTGATAGATTCGAAAAATGCGCAGCAAATCTTTCTCACTCAAGAAGACCAAGACTACCCTGATGTAAAACAATTTTAGACCAAGACGGGAGAGTCTTTTGACTTTAAACAAGGTTATGATTCTGCTGTATATGAGGTCCAAAAACAATATAAACTAAGAACAAGAACCATTGAAGTCCCTGCACCAAACAAAGCAAAGGACAACAAACAACCCAATTAGATTATAGACAAGGTTTTCATAACAGAACCAGCTGATATTGCTGTCCCAAACCCACATCAAGTCATTGTAGAGGACATATCAGACATACAGCCTCATACTGATCAGCCTCTACCTCCTTCTTCCTCAAAAGAAAATTTGAACAACACTACTAAAAACCTTCCCAAGACAGAAATACCACAAACTGTCATTCATCATAACATAGACAATCCAAAGGAAAACACAGAGAGTATTCTTGAAAAGGAGAAATCTGCTACTATTAATGCAAAGATTCCGTTAGAAAAACCATTCAATTTAGAAGCAGAGATTGGAAAACTCAAGATATCTATCCCCCTCTCAGAACTTGCCAAACATGATGTGTATAGGCAACAAATTCAAAGGTCACTTCAACTACCAGAGGTCAGGGATGATGTAAATGTTTTAGATGATACCCCTGAGCTGCTCTTTGGTCCAGAAGTTAATGGAAAAACAACATATGGATCTATTCCACCCTTTTATGTCAGTCTGCACATACATGACAAAATCTTGCACAATGCTATGTTTGACTCAGGTGCCTCACACAATCTTATGCCCAAAGCTGTGATGGAAAAGCTAAACCTTGATGTCACAAGACCCTACAAGGATCTATACTCCTTTGAATCAAGTCAAGTCAAATGCTTAGGCTTAATCAAAGACCTTTGTGTGTCTTTAGTCCAATTTCCCAACAAGACAATCCTAATGGACGTAGTAGTTGCTGACATTCCAACCAAATACGACATGCTCCTATCAAGATCATGGGGATCAAAACTCCAAGGATCCCTCCAACTCGACCTCTCTTATGCCACTATTTCTGTCTTTGGACAACCAAAGAGACTGTACAGAGAAACACTGATGAAGTATGTGGTAAGTAGTGAGGAGAAACCCCAAAATTTTCCAATTTATTCAATCCATTCTGATATAGATTCATTTATCCTTTTTAATGAAGACACCAATCCTCCAATTAATGAGAAGCCTTTAGCTTCAAAGCTAGAGACATGCATAAATGAAGAACCGGTTGCCCATGCGCATGAAATAGTCACAACAGTCAAGGTAGCCAGTAAACAAGAAGAACCTCCTCAAACATAAATTCTAGGTTTGCCCAATCCTAAAATAACTGAAACTCTTGATACAAACCAAAAACAAAAAATTACATGGTATTTAGAGTTTGATGGTTCTATCAACAAGTTAGGAGCAGGGGCATGTGTATGGATTCACAATACACATGACAATCATGCAGAAGGCCATGCCTACAGACTAAATTTTAGATGTACCAACAACATGGCAGAGTATGAAGCTCTCCTCTTAGGCCTAAAATTGCTCAAAGTGCTAGGAGCTACAAAAGTTTCCATTCTAGGTGACTCTGATTTAATCATCCAACAAATGAAAGGTAAATTTGTCACCAATGACAATAGAATGAGGGCCTATAGGACTACTGCAACAAATATACTTAATACCTTCGCTGAATCTGAGCTTGCCAAGATTTCTAGAAACCATAACATACATGCACACAGCCTAGCCACTTTTGCTAGCACATGCAAGCTTCCCTTTGAGCCAAATCACCACTTCAATGCTGAGATAAAACATAGGCTCGCTGTTCCTAACAATATTAGAGATTGGCAAGTATTTGAAAATGATGCCCACATTAACAATTTCCTCACTCTTGAGGGTGAGTTTTCAAATTTAAACATTTACATGGAAGCCATGAACAATTCCCAACAACAAACAAATGAAAATCAGCAGGCTGTAACTGGTGTAATAGCAAAACAAATCCTGAACCCAACTGTTTTTGACAATACAAACATAGAATAGCTGAAACAAATGCATTTGGTGGAAACAGCCAAAGCAGAGGCTGAGTTCATTGATTTAAAGAATAATTTTTTTCCTGCTGGCCTTACTCCATTAGAAGACATGTTTGATGACAATAATGTGCCCAAAAAGCCAAAATTGGAGCCTTTAGATGCTGCTATAGAAGAGCACAACATAGGGACAACAGAAAATCCCAAATTGATTAAATTGTACAAAAATCTGCCCCCTGATAAAAAACTAAAGTATGTGGATTTGTTGAAAGAGTTCCAAGATGTATTTGCTTGGAGTTATGAGGACTTGAAGTACTATAACACCTCACTGATTCAACATACCATTCCCTTAAAACCAAATAAAAAACCATTCAAGAAAAAATTTAGAAGAATAAATCCTATGCTTCTTCCCCTCATTGAGAAAGAAGTGAAAATAATGTTTGAAGCAGATATTATAGTACCCATCAGATTTTCTGAATGGGTATCCAATCTGGTTCCCATAAGAAAAAAATCAGGTGAGATCAGACCATGTGTAGATCTAAGAAACTTAAACCAGGTCTCTTTAAAAGACCACTACCCTTTGCCTAAGATGGACCACATCCTACAAAGAGTAGTGGGTTCCTCTAGAATTTCTTTACTAGATGGATTCTCGGGTTTCAATCAAATACTTGTTCACCTAGATGACCAAGACAAGACAACCTTTACCACACCCTCGGGAACATTTAAGTATGTTAAAATGCCTTTCGGGCTAAAGAACGCTGGTGCCACCTTTCAAAGGGTAATGGATATTGCATTTGCCAAAGAAATCCATGAATTCCTTGTTGTCTATCTTGATGACTTAACCCCTTTCTCCAAATCTAATCAAGAACACCTCAAACACTTAAGGCATATCTTCATGACATGCAGGAAATATGGCATTTCCTTGAACCCCAAAAAGTCCTTGTTTGGCCTTGAGGAAGGTAAGTTGTTAGGCCACATCATCTCAAAAGACGGTATCAGAATTGATCCGGAAAGAATTCAATCAATCCTTCAAATTCCATACCCAAGAAACATAAAAGAGTTGCAAGCATTCCTTGGAAAGATCAATTTCCTAAGAAGATTTATCCCAAACTTAGCAGAAATTATATGACTATTGAGTAACATGTTAAAAAAGGATGCCAAGGTAAGATGGTCTCTTGAAACCAAGTAGGCTTTTTTGAGAGTATCAAAGCTGCCTTGACTCAAACACCCGTACTCACAAGTCCACAATTTAACAAGGATTTTATCAGCTTTTCCTTTGCTTCAGAGCACACGATAGCTGTTGTCCTTCTGCAAAAGGATGATCAAGGAAATGAAAATCCTATTGCATTTTTAAGTCGAGCCTTAAGAGATGCACCTTTGAAATACCAAATCATGGAAAAACAGGCCTATGTCCTTGTCAAAGCCATCAAAGACTTCATAGTTTATATTTTGTATTCACATGTAATTCCCTATGTCCCAAACTCTGTTGTAAAAGACATATTAAATAAAGAGGGACTAGAAGGCAAGAGAGGCAAATGGATTGTCAGTATTCTTGAATATGACATTGAGATAAAACCCACAAAGCTGATAAAGGGACAAGGTTTAGCTAAGCTAATGTTTGAAACAAATCTTCAGGCCTTAGACATCAACCAGCTGGACAATGAACAGGAGCTGGCGAATCCACAGATCAGTGAAATCTTTTTACAATCCCCATGGTATGCTGATATTTGCTATGTATTGTTAAACTTGTGTGCTCCCCCAGGATTGTCCAAAACCAAGAAAAGGTTTTTGAAGATGAAAGCTCTAAAGTTTTGTGTCTTAGATGGTGCTGTGTTTTGGAAAAATCATGAAGGAATACTGCTAAACTGTTTAACCATAAATGAAACCAACAGCATCATGAAAGAGTTCCATGCAGGGGACTGTGGAGGGCATCTATATTGGAAGTCCACTGCTGACAATATTTTAAGGGCTGGTTATTATTGGCCCTCTCTATTTGCAGATGTCAAAACATTTGTTGTCTCATGTCACAAATGCCAAATCTTTGAAGGAAAAAGAAAATTGTTGCCTCTGCCCCTTAAGCCCATCTCAACCGAACAACCTTTTCAACAATGGGGTCTTGACTTCATAGGGGAAATCCATCCCTCTTCTTCAGGCCAGCACAAGTGGATTTTAACAGCCACCAATTATTTCACCAGGTGGATTGAAGCCATCCCATGTAGGCAAGCCAATGACTTCACTATTATCCGATTCCTTGAAGACAATATCCTTTCTAGATCTGGCTGCCCTGAGAAAATCATCACTTACAATGCTGTTGCCTTCAAATCCAAAAGGATGATCAATTTCTGCCATAAATTTCACATTACCTTGGGCCACTCTTCATCTTATTATCCTCAAGGTAATGGCTTGGCCGAGTCATCAAACAAAATCCTCATCAACATCATTAAGAAAGTGCTGGAAGAAAACAAAAAGAATTGGCATAGGAAGCTCGCAAATTCCCTGTGGGCAGATAGACTTTCAACCAAGAAATCCACTGGGATGAGCCCTTATGAGCTAGTATATGGCATGGAAGCGAGATTTCCTTCATCTTTGGGCATTCCTACTATCAAACTGTTACAGGAGATTCAAGGTGAACCAAATGACATCCAAATAAGAATTAATCAAACCATTCACCTTCAACAAACCAGAGAGCAGGTGTATGATAGAGCTCAAATTCTGCAAGAGAAGCTCAAAAAGATTTTTGATAAAAGAGCCAAGGCTGAGGATTTTTGTGTTGGCAGCAAAGTTCTAAGGTGGGATTCACGAAGAGAAGACAAGGGCAAACATGCAAAGTTTGATTTTCTTTGGAAAGGTCCATTCATGATTAGCATTGTGCAAGGCAATAACACATATTTTCTCAAATCTGTAGGTGGCAGCACAACTTAAGAGGGCCCTGTAAATGGCCGAATGTTGAAACATTATCGAGATCCCTTTTAAAGGGATACAATGCCCCTGTGTATATATTTGTATATTGAAGTTTTTATATATGTCAGCGTTGTACTTTTTATGCCTGTATAAGCAATATGATTGCTTGGAATCGAGCAGCAAAGTTATGGAGACAGAGCAAAGGCAGTCCTCTATTTTAATAATTAGTCACGACATCATTCTCAGGTGAAACAACGTAGCAAAGTTTATAAGGCACAACCCGTGCAAATCGTCCATTTCAAAAGGCTCTGTCTTTTGCATTGGTTTCAGCATAAGGGTACATGGAAAGATTGAGTGAAAGGAGCAATAAAAATACAGAAGGATGCTCAGGAACAATTGAGATATATTTGAAAGCACTCAAGGGATTAAGGGATAGTGCCATATTTTACAGCGATTCATGTTGGAAGGAGGTTGCGTTCAGAATTTTAAACTTCAATCACCTGACACCCAGCAAAAGGGAATGCTCTTGTTGGTTCTTTGTTTTGAATCATATTGGAGATCGACACTCAGGGTAGTTTTGGACATTTAGAGCAACCATAACAAGGTAAGAGCACTGCTGTATATCATAGAGAAATCAATTAAAAATGCTACAATTAGGCTTCCACAACTTTGGTCAATAGCATCAAAAGGGAGGAACATTCTTGGTTTTACATCAGCAACCTTATCAAAGGCAGAGTTAAAGCAAAATGCCTCAGTTTTGATCCATGTATTGAGACTATTCCAAAGGGCAGTGCTCAGGTAACATTGTACACAACATTAAGCACGTAGAAAAAGCAGGAGATGCTATATAGTTCACAGTAATTCAGTCGGGGGTAAGTGTTGTTCTTTTTCCAAAGTTTTTGACATTTAACAGTTAACAGAAAGAAGTGTTCCTAGTCCACAGCAACAACAGAAGATCAAGGAAGTCTGACCTGTTGTTCTTGGCTTTTCACAAACAAAAGCCATCCCCAAGTGGAGCCATTGTTAGCCTCCTGCTGCAGCAAGTTACTCATCTTTCATAATTGATGTTTTTACATGCCAAATATGTCATTCTTTGCATGCTGCAATGTTCCATATTTGGTAACAGAAGCCAAGGAAGGATGCCATGAGAATGTGCCAGTTCAAGTACCACTGCTCTGTTCCAATTTTGATGTACTATTCCATTTTGAAGAATTTTCGGTTAAAGGGAGGTCCAAACAGTTTAATCTTGGTCTCCCTAGGTTTCAATTTTTTGTTTTAGAATATAGAGAATCACCATCTGTCCAAACAAATTAATCTTGGCAGATTCCTAGATAGGTAGAGAAGCAAGGGTGCTCAACAGCCTAATCTCAGCCCTGGATGAAACAAGTGTAGATACAGATAGGAAGATAGTAAAAGAAAAATGTTGAAAAGCTGGGTTTGCTAGTTCAAGTGCACCCAAACCAAAAAGAAGAAAAAATGCTAGGTAAGTAGGCTTGGTAGGTAGTTTTGTGGCCGCAGAATCAATAATTGTGATTAGTTTTATGTTTTCAAGTGTTATATCTATTCAAATCACAATTGCAAGGCAAAAATCCACTCGGAGCAACTCAAGTGAGACATTTCTAACTCCCCCTTCTTCTTCTTCACCAAATCATTTACTAACTTCCCCAAAGAGGTCAAGATCCGTTGGATATCTCTTAAATCCATCATGTTTCATATCATTTCCCTTAGTAAAGATTTGCTTTACTTAAAGAGTGTTCATATGTCCTCTACAAAGTTCTATCTCCCCTTTTTAAGCCTAAGACCTCTAAACTTAGTGCTTTCTTATCACAATCCATATTAATTTCTAACTCTACTATTTAAATCCCTATCTATTTCTCCCCATCCCCTATTAAAACTATGTTAATAAACTCCCCTATATATTTATCCCTTCCCCCCTGGTTGAAAGATAACCATAAGTACACTTGGGAATTGCTAAGTTTGTCTGAAACATAGCAAGAACCCTCATTTTGCCCCTTTAAAACCATCTTCCAATGCAATGGAATGCTTCCAAAGCATGAAATTCTTCTTTTTTAGGTTATCGCACCCTCCCGAGGCCTCAAATACTCTTTAAAAGTGTATATACCCTTCTTCCGATCGCAATAAACCTCGCCGACTGCCTTAACATTCTTCTGATCCCTTTGGATTCCCCTCCTACGCGATTATCACTATCGCAGGCCTCAAGGTAATGTTGCTCATTCTTGTCCTCGCCGATGGATGCTCCGCCGATACCATTTCGCAAATGAGCATATCACAATACTATATGCCACATATATATTCCCCTTCCCCTTTTAGCCGACGCGATATCACAAGTCAGCAACCGGTGGTTGAAAGAATCATGTTCCCTAAGTGCATGTCGCTTCCTCTTGCCCCGACACAACATTTCCATTGCATCAAAAGAGCATATCGCATCACAAATGGTTCCTCGCCGCATACCTCCACTCATTCATATATTTCGCTTAAAACATGATTTATCATTAAGACATGTTTCACTACAAATTCATCGCAGATCACAGCGTTTCAGTTACCGCTGTCGCATCACAAAAACATATAAGGCACCACACCGTTTAACACCCTGCCATGTCACTCTGCCACGTCACTCTGCCACATCACCCCGCTGACGTCATCCGCCGCACCATGACTCACCGCTGACGTCACCCGCCAAAGAAGGGCGCGCAAGTGTGAAAACGCATCTTAGGAGGCCCGGATTCAAATTCTGAGGCAGTTTTCGACGCGCGATTAGCGATTAGCACTAATTGCGCATTGCTATGGGAAATGGGCCAAATTGGGGAATCTTTGGGGAATATTTTGATTCCATAGCCGTTTTTGTGCCAAAAAGAGCAGAAAAGGCCCGATTTTGCAGTTTTAACATATCCGAAGAAAGAGAGAGACCCTGTTCAGGCATTAAAGAGTATCAGAGCAAATGTGAAGCCAAAATCTGTGTCAAAGAGTATCAGTGTTGCAGCGAAGTGTATAAGTGAATATCTTCTCAGGGCTTGAGGCGAATAAAAACATTAAAAGAAATCCTTGAAAGTCAATAGGCAATTAAGGAACCATTCAAAGCTCATCATCACAGTGACTGCACATTAAAACTCACATAAGATCAGTGGACCAAAGCTCAAAGCTGAATTATTGCAAAAGCACTGCACCAAGTCACAGAGGACACTACATTAACTCTTTTTGATCCAGTTTCTTATGGCGCAGCTCAATAGATATTTTATTTGCATTTAATGTCAGCAGAAGTTTAGGTTTAAAAAACTTTTTCCCGCAGACCTGTTTAGGTCGGTTGTAATAAATACTTCTGGATATTTTACCTATAAAGAAAGCTCTGAAAAATGTGAAGAGGGTTGGTTTTTGTTGGTTAGATGTTTTTTTTAAGCAGAGACTCGCACTGTATATCTGATAATTTCTATAATCAAAGACTGCTTACAAACTTGGAGAATGAATTGTGTACTGTGTTTAATGGTTGAAGAATGACTGTGGAATTCTTGTGCTGGTACATGATCCAATAAGTGTTTCTTACCTCTGTTTTTCCATTCATACATCATTATCTAAACAACAAAAAGAAAGATTAGCTTAGAATTTGTTTAATTGCACTCTATGCTCAATTTCTGTTGTTTCTTTATGTTTTTAATCTGTTTTAGGCATAAATATGAATTCCACCTGGCTCATATTTTCCCTAATTCACCCTATATGACAGTTATCCAGGGATTCTTAACTACCCCTAGATAGAGCTCATTTTCCTTCCCTCTGTTAAGTTGATTAGGAGATTCTTAATTGCCTCTCATTCCTTACATTTCGCCCCATCTCTTTAGCTTGAAGGTTGTTCCATGTGGAGCTACCTTGCTCCATATTGCTCTTGTGATCAAGAAAGCCTACCTGCGGTTCTATTCCTTGAATCCATGCCCAATGGTTTGAAACTTATCACTCTATGCATGCCTCTCTGCTTGAAAGCATCTTCCTTCCATTCAAACACCATCCAAACATAAACAAAACCCATTGAACCCAATAACTAGCCTAAAATCATCATCAACAAAGCTAAATCATCAAGAGAGAGCCCTCTCTAATTGCAGGTGGCCAGAACCTGCAATCCAAAGATTGGTTTGTGGTTACCTCGGCCATATCCCTTTAGGAGCTTAGGGACAACTTTAGTGATAACACTAATCAACATAGAGAGATAATTTTAGTTATCAAGTGCGGGGTTGATCACCTCCTTATAGTACCTTAGCTTCATTTTACCCTCTAGCTCCTTAGCATCCCACATATTGTCCTTAAAACTGGAAGTAAGAGTATCTTTTATATTGTCCTTGCTCCCCATGATGATCTCCTACTTAATCCCCCAAAGGTTGATCCAAGATTCAGAATCCTAATGCCACCCACACTTGACGCGTAGGTGGGGGTTTGCACTAAAGCTAGAAGAAATTTTTGGGAGCCTCTTCAATCCCGTATTGTGAAGCTTCTTCTTATACATATAATATCTAAACATAGCCACACTTTCAATGGGGGACATCTCTTTCCAAATCCCTTAAGAAAAGGTTTGCATTACTTCTATCGAAGTGAATGTTACTTTTTATTTCACTGTTCTCGTGCATGCGGGTGGTATGTATAGAAATATTGAGGGATAAAGACAAAGATTGTGGCCAGAGTCAATGTCGTATCCATTAAGAAGCTCAAAATTTGTAATATGGTTGAGGACATGGATGTCAGAAATCACATATTCCACAACGTTGCTACCTAGCCCATGGAAAAAAGCCATATGACTGGAGAGAGGTCATTTATTAATACCATTACAAATGATTAGGTCATGGGAACTACAAAGTTTGAGGAGCTTGATGCCAAATAAGTTCTTGATTATGTCTTCAGATTTTCTCTTGAATATATTACTCAAGTTACCATCCTCATCAAGCCACAAGGGGTCAGGGTTAGACTTGTTACCTAACATAATAGCTTGGTTAGTAGCAGTTCGAGCATTAAAGTCCCCAAGCAAAAGAATATTGCCTTAATTCCTTAAGTTGTAGATGTCTTTTTCTAAGTTATTGAAAGAACAATCTTTATCCATGTTTTTTTTCTTATATGATGTAGAGTTGATAAGGACAAAATAGAAGATTGCAAGAAAGATCCTTTTGGTTGTATAATCAGAGACCTTGATCCAAATGTACTGATTGAAGGGGTTGGTTTTATGAAGTTGGATGTGAAAGGAAACAATGTCCCTAATATAAGAGGATATATCACTAAAATGTCTCCCGAAGGATTTTTTGTTCCACACAGACCAAAACGTGAACCCATCAAGGTGAGCGACCATAGATTCGTCATGCTCGCAAGTTTCAACTAAAGGAATAAGATCAATATCACTCGAGTTCCAACTTAACATAGGACCTTTACACCATGGGAAACCGCGAGAATTCCAGAAGAGGATATAGAATGATGATATTCCCTATTTATCATTCATGGTTAGGACTTCATCTTAATAATAACTTTTATACTCCTAATGGTTACCTATTCCCTTTATTTTATTGCCTTGACCTTTTGTACTTCTTTCCTAAGTACAACTTGATGTTCTACAATGAGATCTTCATTTATAATGATTCGCGTTCCTTTTAGGACTAGGGATTTCCTAAGTATATCTAATTTATGTTCATTACAATTGACCTTGACATAGATTAGTCTATGTTTATGCTCAAGTATCTTTCCTACCCTTATTGCTTAGATGAGATAAGTTGTTTGAATTTGAGATTTTGTATTTAATTCTTCTTTAACTAGTTCTAATGTGTCTTCATTGTTTTGTTCTTCTATACAATCTATTATAAGGTGTAAGTCGCTTTTGTGGTGCTCATGGTTGAGTACAATTAGTTGATTAATTTCTTCTTTTATGGGTTTAATATCTACTTTATTATCTGTGTTATTTAGGGCTCAGTTATTATGCGGTTCTTCTTTTAGATTTTTAATCTCATTTTTCAAAGTGTCATTTTCTTTAACCATTGTTTGTTTTCTATTATTGATTTCTTGAATCATACCTTTCATCCCTTAGCATTCAGTCTTGAGTGAGAGTATTTTATTTTCTAACAATTTGTGGTTATTCTCAAGCATTGTAGTTAATTTTAGTTTTAAATGGTTTTCTCTTTCTTCCCTTCATCTTTCTAAAGATTCAATGTACTCATAAAGACTCTCTAGCGTAATCTTACTTGGTCTCCCTTTGCTAGAGGGGGGTTTAGAAAGGTGAGGAGAAGTACTCATAGTGGAAATAAGAAAAACTTAACAAGAGGAGAGTGAGTGGGAACGTATGTACCTATCAAATTTGTCATGGTTGTAATGAAAATTTAATTGGGTGGAATGTTTGTTGTAATCCTCTTTGATCCACTACAAGAGATATTCCAAAAATTTGCAAAAACCCTAGGTCTGTTGTAGATCTTGTGTATGTGTTTCTTCGCCAAATTTAATTATTTTGATGGAAGGTTATGTATTGTTACCTACTACCCACAATCATAAATTCATATCATATACTATCCCCCCATGCCCAAAATATGTTCTTATCCATCCCACTTGTTGCATGACTCTGCTTATCGTGCCTTCCCTTTGTTTTCATATTAGACTCTTGATCGTTTTATTTTTCCCATATTTCACCATTGCTTCCTCACTCGACTCTGTGTGCCTCGCGTTTTCCATAAGTCCTATGGTCGGATCCCTCTGCACCAAAAAACCCCTCTTTCGAAATTGCTTCGCATAAAGAGGAAAATAAGTCTCTCTTCACCCATGAACACCTTTCTTGTCACAGTGAAATTAAATCCTAAAAGAAAGTTACCAATTTCCACCTAATTGGTAAAATAATTCTAAAAATTCATAATCTTTTGTAAAAATGTTCCATTTTTCTTCCCAACAATTATAAGTTTTGTGGGAGAGCAATGATGGTAGAGAACTTTAGGGTTTCTGGATGAGTGGCTCAAAATATTGAAGAGTCTATCCTGCAGAGATTGTTGAGCCAATATTGAATAGTATTGGTAGGTCTCACGTGTGGACTCAAGCTCTCGAGCATCCACAGTAGAGTCTGGTGACAATGATTAGATTATTCTATTGCTAATTCTCACAAGTATTTGTGCTCTCGATTAAAAAAACAGATCCCAATTCCTACATAATATAGTTTATAGAATTTGCAGCTACAAAAAATTTAATAAGCCACCATTACACTAATTAATTGAGCTACGTTGATAGTGGGGGACCCATGCCTCATCATAGATACGGTTGAAAGGATTATCAATGGATGTTCCCCTGAGAAGGTGGTCGAGAACTAGAGACTGGAATATCAACTTTCACGCATCCAACACACCTTGAAAAAATCTGAATACATTAGTACCAGTCATGTACTCCATGAAGGTAATAAAGTCACAGACTGCTTAGCCAATTGTGGGGTGAACCCACCGCATAAAGCCTTCAGGGTGGCTTGGTCATACCTTTGTACCAAAGTGGACCTGAACCCTCGAGAAATGCAAGATATTTAAAAACTGATACATGAGGATGTAGAAGACCCCAATGGGCATGTCCAATCAAAGAGACAGGTGGACACAGGTTGGAGCGTGGAGCCAGTTGGGCCTCCACACCCATCATGCCTAACACAGTGACTATTGGAAGTTAGGCTCTCCCACAAGTATTACTTAATAGAGGAAGGAGGCAATAGGGTGGTCATTTCCAATGGGTAGGTGAGGAGGAGGGAGTGTTAGGTGAGGGAGAAAAATGAGGTATTAGTGTCTTGGATCAGGTGGAGGCTTGGGGAAATGGTGCATGACAAGTTCGAGATTCAAGGGTATTTGGGGGACTGGAACTAGAAAGCTCTTTGGCCATGGGATTTGGGAGAGCACAAGAAAAACTACAATAATGAGAACTATAGTCTCGGGGCTGGTGTGAGTGGGTGGTGGGCTCTTGCTGCCCTTGCCTCAATATGGGTCTTCTTCCAGCAAGAAATTACTCATATGTGGTGAAAATTAGGCAAAGAACATGGGGTGTTTATCTTCCCTAGGAGTGGTTATTCTACCTTTTTGACGTGTGACTCACCACCCAACACGTTGACAGACAGTGGGGGGGTGCATAAGAATTGCACTATGAAATCTGAGAACTTCGACATAAGGCAGGTAAGTCGTGTCCTTCTTTGTTTGGTTCATATTCGATTGGTGTGGTGGGTTGCTTAGAGCATCGAAGTCATGTAACGGGCAGAGGAGGAGATGGTAGCATGCTGTACCAGTGAGGTCTTGCACACAGAGGGGGATGTTATCACCAAAAAATTGATCATCTAGCCTAACTCACTAGATGGATCGAAGTACACCATGTAAAGCCAATTTTACCATAGTAAATTGTTTTCATTGTGAGAAATTACTTAATAAACCACCTTTTTTAAGTAATTTATAGTCAAACCCATGAAAAATAATTAAACAAATCACTATTTATTTGATTTTCTTCTAGGAATAATTAAACCATTGTTCAATTATTATTCCTTGTCATATTTGACCCAATCATTAAAAATAAACAGATAAATCATTAGTTATCTTATTTTTCTCTAAGAATAATTCATTAATCACTAATTAATTAATATTCTTTGTCAAATCTGACTAAGTCCGTTAGGAATAATTAAATAAAATATTATTTGTTTATTATTCCTTAACCAATTCCTTGAGATGATAAATAAATCATTTATTTATTTATTATTTTTAAATAAAAGTTTAAATACGTTTTCCCTCCTAGCCAAATATATTAAAATATTCCAAGTGGTTATTCCAAGAATGGGGTTAATAATATTTTATTATTGCTCATTATTCGAGGATAACTCAATATTTTGTTATAAATAGAAGGGTGTTCCATGCATTACTGACTTTTGATTATTTTCGTTGTTGCACTCATTGTTGTAACTTGGATTATTTTCAAGATCGCACACCATATTTTTGTTGGGTGTACATATTATAGAGGAGAGAGACTCTACACAAGCAGAAGGCGTTTGAGGATAGCCAAGAACGCATCCCATAGAGGGGGCCGAGAAACATTTATTTATTCCCTTCACTGGTGTTATAATAAAAATATTCTTTGTATATCTGGTTTCCATTGGATGATTGGAATTATTACTAAATTTTTTTATTATTATTATGATCGTGGCATAGATCAAAATTATGGCATGCTATGTTTCTATTAGTTGCTACAGATCTACAATGTTTAGCATCCATTTATATTATTGATAATTTTTGTCATCCAAAACCTTAAGTGGGTTCTTTTCGTACACCTTTAAGAAGAAAACACTACAACAAAATTGGCGACTTCGCTGGGGATTTTTTGATTATTTCTAGTCAAAAAATTGCTAACTCCGCTGGTTTTATACTTCAAATCTAGAAATCTGGGTGGCCTTCCGTTTTCAGCTTAGGGTTTTTTTTCTCAAGTCTCTTAAGGTTTTCTAGCTTTTTAACCCTAAATCTATTAAATTTAAGACATCCAAAAGCTTTCTGCTCTTTTCCGGAGGTCACAAGAACCAGCCGTGACAAAGGCTGTTATTTTTTCTAAAATTTTCCAACTCAGATCCATGGAGTAGAAATCACAGTTCACTTATCACAGTAGAAGACACTTAAAAACCCAAAAATTGCGGTCCCACTTGAAAAACACATCAGTACCTGCGATTTTTGGGTTTCCAGGTTTTTCTTAGATATGTTTCTAGGTTTTGCGTATAGCTATCTGCTAGGTTACCTGACCTCTGTCTCGTCTCACTTAGCCCTTAATCTACTATGATTTACTCATCGAAGTGGACTTTCCCCCCCTAGGGCTTCTAGTACACTTGAGCCTTTATAGGAGTATTTTAGCTAAGTGAGTAGTCTAAATTTATGTAGTGCTTTCAGCCATATTTTCCCGATATGTACTGTTATGTTTCAGATCTATAAAGATAGGTTTCCACCATCCATAGTTTCACATTAGAACTTGTTTGGTCACTGGCCTTAGGGTCCCATCGGTTTCCCTAGGTGTTTCACCCATCTCCCTATCTGTTTGCAACAATCTTCCTCTCTGTTTTTTACTGTTGCTACACCACTTCCCAGTAGCTTAGTGTCACTTTCTCCCAATCAAACCAACATATAAATATATTGACTTTTTTAGTGTATTTTCCATCGATTTAGCCACCAATGAGCACAATGTTTGCAAGCCTAGTTTGGGTGGGGTTTAGTTAATTGTTTTGTTGTTCATTTGGTGTTGTTAATTCCAGTTTATTTTCAGCAATCTTTTTTCTTTTTTACAAACATGATCTGGTCTTAATCAATAAATACACTGGCACACACAAGCAGACCTTAAGGAAAGGGTGTTTGGTTTACACCACCAAGCCAAGACTTAACATGATAAATTTATCTCCCCTCATCGAGACAAAGGCATATTGTTGATCTCCATTCACCATTTCCATGTCACGTGTGTATTACCACCATTACATCACCAAGGAATTTGTTGTGGAGACTAATAGGCCTTCACCCCTAGTTTCTTCTTGGGCATATTACCCCTCTCTGTTGGGTTTGATTTCATAGCCCTCCAAGTCACCACACTGACTCTTCTCCTGGTTCATCTAATTCCTCATCTGATTATGAGCCTCCTTCACCGCATATCATCACGATGTTTGGACCCATAATTGGTGTAGGAGCCTAACCTTGTGTTGGCTCCAGTTTTATCTCGGTGGTCACATCAAGAGGAACAGTATTAGGAACTGTTTTGGCAGTCCCGAAGCTCCTATTTATGACTGCATTATGTCTACTGGATTTGATCCAGTTGATTAACAACGCCCTACAACATGATGATGGTTGGCCTGCTATGTTGACTAATCTTCCCTCAGACATCCCAAATTTTGAGGGTAACACTGGAGAGCATCCTAACAACCATGTTCGATCCTTCCACATGTGGTGTTCATCCAACTCCATTACTGATGACTCCATTCATCTTTGGGTATTCCAATGCTCACTCACTAGAGACACTACAAAATGGTATGTAGACTAGACCACCACATCTTATTCCATTTTCAAGATGCTTGCTAAATAATTCCTCTCATCTTTTTAGTTATGTCTTTGGTATGACACTGGTACGAAGCTATTGACCTCATTTCGTCAGTCCTCTGCCACTCGCCTTTTTGACCATGTTCAAGAGTAGCATTGAAGAAGGAGCACATGCAATGCCCTTCCCTTCGAAGATCATGTCTATCTAGATTGGTTTCTTAGGAGCCTTTTAGCACCCATTGGGAAACATGTTGCATCCCATTTTCCTTCGAGAGAGGAAGAAGCTCTCCAAACCGCTATAAGATATGACTTGATTTATGTGCAATATGTTTATGTCTATACCATAATTCCAAATCTTCCCCATCCTGGAAGTGCCAATGCATCAGGGGCATCTCATGCTGCTGATGGTATCATTGGATCCCTTTCACACCCTTCACCATATACTCAACAAAGTTATGGATATTCACATGGGGGCATCACTTCCTTTAACACTCATGCCCCTCCTACTAGCAACATGTTTTTAGGACCCCAACCTATCTACGAAACTGTTTCTCATCCTTATGCATAGCTGAGCACTCTAGCCCCTCAAGCATTAGAGCCATATACTCCCATGCCTCCTTAGCCCCAACAACCACTACACCATCTGGGTCAAGTGTTTGCATAGTAGAGTGAGACCACTCCTCAAAAATCAAAGAAAAAGAATAAGGGGAAGGGTAACCAGGGTAACCAAGGTAATCAAGGTAATCAACCTATTGAACCCCAGGGGAACGAGCCTAATGCTCACAACCAGCAATAGGGCAACTAATCCAAGCAGAACAAGGCTATTCTTATGAACAATAATTTTTCATGTTGTGGTGTACATGGCCATTATACACATGATTTTCCTCTATTACCCCATATGCTCCAAATGTGGGAAGCTTAAAAAACTTCTAGAGGTTAAAAATCACCTTAGAATTCTGCGCCATCTCAACGAACATTGTCCACAAATTCTTTCCCTAAGAAAGGATTTGTTTCTACTCAACCTCAGCCAGGTCAAGTAGCCCACCCCCCCAACCTTCTAGTCCTAGTGACTACGAGATCCATATGATGAATTATGATTAGGTGAATCCCTCTGATATCAACCTGTAAACTCGATTGCGTCAATATGAGAACCATCGACTTCGTTTGCCACTGAGTCCAAAACCAAAGCATCTATTGAGCCTCTTACGACACCAAATGGTCTATTACATATCCCTCAACCCAAAGTTGAGGCCATTCCTAAGATCCCCAAGGGACCATTATGCCATAGCGTGACTTCTAACTGAGCTGCCCATACATACAGTGTAACAGACAAGTTGGCACAATCACTTGCCACCATGTCGACATTGGAAGTACTCCAATCATGCCCATCTCAAAAGAAATCTTTACTAACTGCCTCAGGCACAATCGATCCTTCTGACGATTGTTTTATTGTCTTCCGTGTTGATACATCAGACCATCCCCCATTGCCTTCATCCATGGCTTTCCAGATACCAGTTACAGCTAGTACTACCATCATCTCCCGATGCATTATTGATGAAGGTGCATCCACTTGTGTGAGGTCTATTGTTGTTTGGAAACAACTTAAGTAACCTGAGTTGTCCCCCTTCACCATCACTTTGCATGCTTAGGATGAACACTCCTCCGAGCCTCTTGGCATGTACCACAAATGTTCAGTGACCCTTGCAGGCAACAATATCCATGTCAAAATTAAAGTCATTGATGTGACTTTGGATTATAACATTCTCTTAGGTCGTAGTTACACATATGCCATGTCAGTCATCACATCTATCGTTTTCTACAAGATGTGCTTCCTTGCCATCGACCAATTGAGTTACTATGAGCCGACATCTGTGACCTTCTTTGAGTCCATTAACTTCTCAATGTCAGATAAGCAGTCTTCAACTTCCCTCACTAGTGTTCCACCTGGAGTCTATAAATATTCCTCATTTTTGGGTGATTCCCTTGGTCCTCCCCCTCCCATCTCAAAGCCTAACTCTATGAGTTTTTGCATGTTACAAGTGTCATGGACTGCCCTTAAGTAGTCTGGTACATCCTATCAATATCCAACTCCTCAGCACCCTGTTGTTACCATAGCAGCTGAGCCCTCCGGATCGACCCCCCAAGGACCTCCTCTGTTTGTGGTTGCCTCTCCTATGTTTCCACCAGGAACTGTTCCTCTAGGTTTAAACCATCCAGGAGCTATTCCATCGAGACATTACCCTGCAAGCCATATACCATTCTTATTCCCCCCTTCGAGAGTATTTTCTATCCATGTCATGGCTTCTTTGGTCCTTCCTAACATGACTCTAGGGATCCAAGTATGGTACATAGATACCCATGCAATCATTCTACCTAGTCAGCTAAGACCTTATCATCCTTTGACCCCAATTCAACTGGTCCTAAGGCCCCTGCTGCTGCTTTAGTTCCATCACAACCTCAATAGGAACCCACTCATGTTGTGAAAGCATCTAGATAGGGGGGAAAAGCTAAGAGGAAAGAACCTAAGGACAAGCCTCCCCAATATCCTCTAGCCCCTAAGGCCCAAAAGCCGTCATCTCTGTGTTCTTTGTGTAAATTTGTTGGGCAAGCCACCAATAATTGTCTTGAGATTCGTTCTCAAAAATTTGGTGAAATGTTTCATGAGTTGAAAATCCCTGAAGTCCATGTTAACTTACGGGTCTACCCAAGAAACTCAAAACATTACACATAAATCACGCTTCTACCTTGTGTGATCATCATCCTCACTATTCCCATTGTTTCACTCGTCTCAATGAATTTCAAGATTTGCTTGAAGTGCTTCATGAATATGAGGCCACTCGTAGTGGAACCCCTAGTCCTATACCCATGGATTTTGGTACGCTTAATCAGTCGGAATAGGGGGACTTCGGTCCCACCATCGTGATATGTCCCCCCAATGTCAAGATGATGGACACCACAAGCCATATCCTTTACCTATCCTTATCCTTGATTTCCTCACAGGAAAACCTTTCTAAGCTTTCCATGCTCTCGTTTATTGAACCTCTTTTGACAAAACCGTAGGTCAAAACATCTGTATATCCCCCATCTACCATCTCGTCATCTACCATTCAATATGATGCGTGTGTGAACCTTCTTTCTTAGGTTGATGCACCAGGTATTATCGTTGCATCATGTAGTATGTCTTCCTCTCATTTTCCCATCTTCCATTATGATATGGACATCATGGAAGCTATGTCTAACCCTGATTACCCTTGCACTTAGGTAAGGGGGCATATTTTTTGGAGGATTCTGAAGGCCACTCCCTTCCTAATTCCCCTAGTGCACTCTACCTCAAGAAATTCTTCTCATAGCATATCCCTTTGATTTACGTGTCTTTATTTCTGCCATGAAGTTAGGTAGATTGCACCATCTCATCCATTAATTTTTGCACCTCTCAGGTGGATCCATCATCCACACTGAATATCGGTCATGCCGAAGGTGCGAGTCGCTTCTCCAGAAATCTAGCCTTGACAACCTAGTCCATTTTCACCCCCTTGCATACGTTAGTCCTTTCGAATAGCGTGTCCATTGGATTTTCCACCTATAACTAGGTCGAATATAATGCGGTGATAGGTTTTTTACTCGATGCCCTCACTCATCGTATCCTTCATCTTCATGTTTGTTTATATTCCTTTCTACTTGTCATGCAATTGAATGGTGTGTATCATGTGCATAACCAATTCCTATTTAGAAAATATCTACGAGTTAAGATGTTGGCACATGCATTTGAAACTACTACTTTTAGTCATGTTCTTAGAGCCCAAAATAACTATGTAGATACCATTACAAATGACATTCTAGATTGAAATTTATCACATGTATACCACAAAAGAAAACAATAAACAAAACACAAGGAAAACCATCATTATATATAATGCATAATCATATTATGTATCACATAAAACATATAAGTATTTGCAACCCAACACTCTAAATACATCCAATACGCCCATAGCACACTAGGGGCCACATAGGCTCCTACATCCCCTTATCATCCTTTGGAGGATCTCGTGCCAAGTTAGGTTGAGATGCTTGAATCCCTTTTTCGAGCACTCGGAACACTGTGGCACTCCACAAACCCCTCCTCCTAGGGGGGAATCATTCCCACCTTTGCATATTAGATAAGTCCCCTCCATCACATATGTTTGCAGGAAGTATCACATGCTTGGGGGCATGATTCTTTTCCCCTAACCATATTCTAAATTAATTCTTGGCCTAGATCCCACCGAATCTAGATATGGTCGATTATCCCCCCATTCCTTGGATAGTTTGTCCTACCAGCCTCTTCCGCAAGCCATAGACACATCCCATATCGTAGACATTTGATACCATATCTTCAAATATTCTACTCTATGTCCACATAGTCCCCATGTTTGAATTTGTGGGTGAGGATGATTCTAGACACCCTCTAGTAGTTCATTTTCATTTTCCTCTTCCCTTAATTCTTCACGAGGAACTATCGTTCCAAGAAGCATTAAGGCCATCTTTAGACAAGTAAGGCCACTTTCGTGAACGTCGTAGATCCCAATTCCAATGGTTACTTTATCCACTATGATCTCCATAAGATTTAGTGTCTTTTCCTCCTCTCCAAATTCACCATAGCTCACTCAAAAACTGAATCCAAATTGGAGGGAAAACATACGTTCATAGAAAAATCCACAATTTTTTCTATCGCCCTTTGCAACCAAACTGTAACTCAGTTTGACAAACCATTAGCACCATTGGAAATCTATCATCGAGAACTATAACCTGTCTTACTCAGTTTTTGATGATTTGATACTTCACCCGGAAGACATTTTTCCAAGAAGGATCACTTCGTCATCTCTCAAAATCGAATTTCTTCATAATGTGACACTTGTACTTTGAGGTCCACCTCCCATTAATACTTGTCATACCATATGTCGATTTTCATCATGAGTAATCATATCTTACTCATGTTTTCATGTTCCGCATCGAGCCTATTCTTTGTGGTAGCGTCATCAAGTCACCCATGTTCAAAGCATCCGCGATGAGTTACCCTTTCATCCATGGAGTCTCTTTCATGTTCCATTATATCATGTCATAGTATTCCATCCATGTTTGCATATAATTCATCTGGTGTTGCTCATTTTTTCCTCCAGTCATAATGTCCCCATCCCCTCTGAAGTTGAGTCAGTCGCTATCAGGTCAACCATGCACTTTATGCTCTGACAAGGGTAGCCACTTGTTTTTCCTCAATCCCACATTTTCCATTGTCGCTAGTGTCATTCTGACAATCACATTAATATTTTCCCTTGTGCCTTAGTTAAGGATCCTCATTTCCTCACCTATTGCAGGCTCTATTCTATCAACATCAACTCATTTATTCCACGAGAACAACCTAGAGGGCAATGTATTTTGGTTCCATCTTCCATTATTGTTTGGCACCTTGAAACAAGTATAGGGACTCATTATTTCCCTTTGACTTGGTCATTTCATGTTCGTGATTAATACACTTGATGGTCCAATGATGCAACAGATTGTACAAGTTATTCCCAGGTGTGTGTGAGATGTTTCGGACCTCATGAGGGGGTGGCCCTTCAGGTAGCCCACCACATGCCGAGATGCATTCCTATTATGCTACAACCTTAGTTACAGTTCCATAGATTTGATAGGTTCATTTCCTACCGATTATAGTTTTCATAGCATGCACGTCTCATTCAGATGATCCATTTAGTTTTACAAAGTCCTTCCCTGTTCAACACAGCTTCTCCGGTTGTGCTACCCTCCCTCCCACCCATTTTTTGAGGGAAGGATCATTGTATCTTATATACTCATATATTATTCTATTCAATCCTAGCTCATGTTTTTCGAGGTGCATGTAATTTTGTATATGGAACACATTGTATTATTTATGGCTCTATTATGCCAGCATGTCATGTACTATTCAAAATGTACTTCATTGGTCAATTTTATGTTTATGGGCAAACAATTATTTTTATACTAAGTTATCTTGACGGGTATGGGTATGCCTCCCCCACCTCATTGAGGTCTGGTACCACAATATAAAAGGGAACTTTCATTAGTCTTTCCCCCTCTGTCACTATCCTCGTTCACTTCAGCTTTAATGGTCTCTCTCTCTCTTTGACTCCCTTGTGTTGTCTAGTGATTGTGTCTTCACAACATAGTTCGGTCATATGTTTTTCTCCTAATACTCGTACGGTTGGGGTCAATCTATTACCATGAAAAAACCAATCATCTAGCCTAATTCACTAGATGGATCCAAGTATACCATGTAAAGCCAATTTTACCATACTAAAATTTCTTTCACTATGAGAAATTACTTAATAAACCACCTTTGTTAAGTAATTATAGTTAAACCCATTAATAACAATTAAATAAATCACTATTTATTTGATTTTCTTCCAGGAATAATTAATTAAACCATTCTTCAATTATTATTCCTTGTCATATTTGATCCAATCATTACAAATAAATAGATAAATAATTAATTATCTTATTTTTCTCTAAGAATAATTCATTAATCACTAATTAAGTAATATCCTTTGTCAAATTTGACTAAATCCGTTAGGAATAATTAAATAAAATATTATTTGTTTATTATTCCTTAACCAATTCCTTAAGATGATAAATAAATCATTTATTTATTTATTATTTTTAAATAAAAGTTTAAATACGGTTTCCCCCCTAACCAAATATAATAAAATATTCCAAGTGGTTATTCCAAGAATGGGGTTAATAATATTTTATTATTGCTCATTATTCGAGGATAACTCAATATTTTGTTATAAATAGAAGGGTGTTCCATGAATTACTCAATTTTGATTATTTTCATTGTTGCACTCATTGTTGTAACTCGGATTATTTTCATTGTCACACACCATATTTTTGTTGGGTTTATTTATTATAGAGGAGAGAGTCTCTACAGAAGCTGAAGATGTTTGAGGATTACCATGAACCCATCCCGCAGAGGGGGACTGGTAACATTTATTTGTTCCCTTCACAGGTGTTATAATAAAGCTATTCTTTGTATATCTGTTTTCCATTAGATGATTGGAGTTATTACTATTTATTTTTGTTGTTTAACTATGATTGTGGCATAGATCATAATTTTGGCAGGTTTTGTTTCTATCAGTTGCTATAAATGTACAATGTTTAACATCCATTTATATTGTCGATATTGTTTGTCATCCACAACCTTAAGTTGGTTCTTTTCGTACACCTTTGAGAAGAAAACACTACAACAGAGGAGCTGGTCACTATGTGGAGAATCATCTGCCACAAGACATACCTAGCCAGCACTCTGGTGTAGAGGTAGAAATATCCCTAGATCAATCCCAGGGTGACATAGAGGCCATGACTACCTTGGACTCCATAGGAGATCAACTAAACACTCTATCTCTAAGCATGGAAAATTTGAGGGAGTAGTAGTAAGATCAGCATGAATTGGGGGCCTACATCAAGGACCTCCAAAACATGTAAAATTAACTCCTAGACTCTCTATATGGCCTTCAGTGGCATCTTGGGAAAACAAATGACCACCTCCATGCATTGGTGACATGGGTAGAGCATATCGACTACCACATGCATGAGAGGCAATCGTTCTTTGCAACCATGCCACCGTTTTCCCCCAACCCTCATCTATAGTTTGTAATTATGGAAAATTCTCTTCTTGTGCTACTTTAGTTTCAGAAATAACCAGAGATACAGGTTGTCTTGGCTTCTTTATAGGCTCAATCTTGTTTAGAGAAACTATCTTGTTAGCTCTTAAGCCTGGTATTTTTGATGGTGTGGCAAAAATGATGTATATATTTCAATTGTTGATCTACGATGTTTTATTTTGATAATTTTATACATTTACTTAAACGACAAAAAAATGAAATTAGCTATGCTAATTTGACCACCAATTGTGCACGAAGCTTTAATGGAGAGGAACACGAATTATTGTAGATACTTGTGATCTTGTTTGTAAATTTAGAAATTTCTCATGTTGTGTGAACCCTATTTCATCTTTGCATGGTTGCTCTTTAGTTAACTGTGGGGTTATGGTGGGCCATGATGCCTAGACATAGGATGTTTTTGTGCAAATGTTCCTAGAGGACTCCATTACACATAGTCTCTTTTTTATTTTTTATTGTTGTTGCGAGTTTGAAATACAACTTTTATTGTGTGAGGGTTTACATAAGCCCATGTTTCATTTATCTTTCATTCGTCATCAAGCTTCGGCTCTTCTCTAGGGTTTATGGTGAAAGGGAAAATTGAGAGCATCAATGGAGATGACTACAGAGACGTAAGGTTACAATATCTGAGACTACTAAGATGAAAATACGTTTAATAAAATTTCTTACTGATAAATCTAAAAGCTGAGACCATGTAGACCGAGATTAGAGACAACAGAGACATAGAGACACAAAGTTCAATAAATCCGAGACCGTAAAATTATTATAATCATAATTAATAATAAAACCAGCCTAGATCCATCTTAACTTTGTATCTACCAAGTGCAAATATGGATCACATCTCTTGATATATAAACCTCTTTTAGAGTAAGAGGATATTTGATCCCTCAATGTGCTTGGTAGATAAGGAGTTAGGATGGATCTAGGATAGTTATAGGACAACATAGTTAAGAAAATAAATCATAATAATATATCTTAAAGATAACTTAAAACCAGCCGAGATCCATCTTAAAACTAGATCTACCAAGCACTGAGAGGGATCAAATCTTCTCAGATGCAAACTTCTTTAGAGTGAAAACAAATTTGATTCCTCTTAGCACTTCATAGATACATAGTTGAGATGAATATAGAATGTCTTAATTTCCCCCTTTAAATAGGCTATATTCCACACAAATACCATGGATAAATACCATGAGTGAATACCATGAAGTTATTTTTATTTTATTGTTATTTACTTTATTATTTTTATTTTATTTTGAAATTATTATTTTTTCTTCAAAACGTTCTGACATTATATATGTGTGTGTGTGTGTGTGTGTGTGTAGGTTAACTTATAGATGATGTTGTAACCCTAGAGCCAATTCCTATCTCTAAAAGAACCAATGCATAAGACATCCATTAAAACTGATAAATATTCTAAAATATATGGCCAAAGGGATAAAACATGAAAACTTGCAATGAGTGGTCTAATTATAAAACCTATCATGCAAAGCCAGTATCGCCAAGCTAAATGAGGGTTTCAGGGCCTAGGGTTTAAAAGATAATTAGAAGAAAAATAAGGAAAACAAGGCTTAATCATTGAAGAACTTAAGAATTTCATTTTTTGACCCTGCAAAAGAAATAATGCAAAGAAGAAGAGAGATGAGTGAGTGTATGATATGGTGGAGCGCCCATTAAGGGATTCAAACAAAAAGCATGAGTATAATTAATTCAAAGTAAATTCATAAATCTTATTTAAATCAACTCGCTGCTACAGTATACTCATATCTGTAGAATAAATTATTGATGGATGATAAAACATGAAAGATAAAGATAACTTTGCAATATACCCCAAGAATTGGAATAAAAGACAATCTTTATTCTTTAGGTTCAAAGAAATTTCTCCATTAAAAATTCTTATAACTTGCATACTCTGAACCCTTGCAAAGTCATTCTTTCTGACTTTTATTTCTCTTTAGGCTAACTATTGAATCCATTATGAAACTAACCCCTTAGCAGTTATCGAAATGTCTCCTTTTTTATAAAATAAAACTCAACCACTTTATATATATATATATATGTATGTATGCATGTATCTATGTATGTATGTATGTATGTATGTATGTATGAGAATTTTGTTAATAAAAACAAAAAAATAAAAAGTGAATGTGTAACCCCAATTTTAGAAATATCCATGTTAGAGTTGAGGTGTATGTGTCTAGACCTCCATGGTTGTTTAATGGCATGTTGGTCGCAAGATTAGTCACTCATAAATCAGTAAATCGTGAGCAATTTTGGAAAATCAGGGTGAGGGGTGACACAGTTAATCCCAACCATTGAATTGTTGATGAGATGCTTCATAAAGTAAATTTGTGACACCCCATGTTGTCACTCAAGGCTTTATCAGTCATTAGTTTCTTCAAATGCCAAATAGTAGTGAAGTTTGATGCTATTTTTTTAGCCACATAATCTATGAGAGATTAAGTAATCCTTCTTCATAGCCGAGTGCTTGGAAAGAGATTTCGAACGGTATATGCAAGTCCAAAAATGGACTCCTGGAGCAGAAGTTAGAGCATGTTGAAATTACCTATGGAAAGCCAAACAATCAAAGGAAAAACACCAAAGGACAAAGGTAAAACATAATCGGGGTCTAGGAGCTAATCTCATCGGATATCAGTCGTCCTGCATCCCACATACCAACGATCCAACATCCCGCATATCACCCATCCTACATCCCACATACCAACGAACCCGCATCCTGCCTATTAGTAATCCTGCATCCCACCGATTGGCCACCCTGTGATCCCACATGCCGTAGTCCCGTAGTCCCGCATGGCCCCCATAATACCAATGGGTCATCCTTAAGGAATCATGGGGGGAGATACACTAATCTAATTTTAAATCACCGAGGAGGTTTGATTTCATTTAACAAAGTAATTCAAAGAAAAACTAAGGCAGACAACCCCCTTTCTCTCTCCTCCAAGGGGCCACATGGCACAGTCCCATTGGCCCATATGTATGACTTGGCATCTGATTTCATCAATGATGTGGCAGTACGGGTGACATGTGGCACTCAGATTTGGCATTTTTAGGGATCCTATGGGAGCATTTCTGGGTGACACATGTCACCAATCACAAGGTGACACATGGAATTAATGATGCCACCCCCCCATAGATCGATTATTGATAGTCCCACAAGTTAAAGCGCTCTCCAACTTAGTCTCCTCGGCTTGCAAGTGTGATATGCGAGGGTTTTCCTCCCATACATAATTTATTATGAGATTTGTCCTATAAGGCTCCCGTGTTCAAACAGGCAGACAAGCACTGAGAAATAAGGTAATAAGTCATCGTCCTCCAGGGTTGCGATTATGATATCTTTGGTGGTTCTAATCTCGTTGATTAGTGATCACAAGTTAGAAAGGGAGATGTCAGGTAGTAAAGCGTATCAAGCGTCGGGACGCCGTATTCATGTAACAAACGAGAAAGGCCCCTGGAAAAGAGCCTGAAGGCCTTAGCGCCCAAACCATAAGCCCCTTGTTATAGCCCCCAATCATAATATGAAAAAATAAAAAGGGGAGCTAAACCAAAGGGGTTTAAGGTGCATCTATGCTCACTCTCCCATAATAATTTTTAAAGGAAAGGTCTCGTTGGCCTAAAGATTCAGAGCATGAAACAGAGCTTTAAAGGCAGATGGGTTAGCAGATGAAGTAGTGAATGATGTATGGTGTAGTAGTAGATCAGTATGGGGGAGCTCAAGAAGACTTAATGGCACGACATGGTGCCCAACTCTGACACACAGCTAGGGACTGCCAAGGCATGCACGTACAATCAACCCACTCCCTACTCCAGAGAATGAGTCATTCACGTAGTAAAGGCGAAAGCGATAGGGAACTGTTTAGTCAATTTATTGTTATCTAAATTGCTAGTATTAATTGTCAACCCGGGGCTCGTAAGCTGATGAAGTGAGGGTGTACTATATGTACTTAAGTAACTTTCTTAGAGCTTTTGTTGTTTTAGGGGGGTTGTTTATGATTAACTTATCTTCCTAAAATGGAATGATGATTATAGACAAATGAGTGCAAGTGTGTGAAGGTGATTTCTATATGAGTGAAAGTGTGTGTGATGGTGGTTTCTAATTGCTTGCTGAATTTGTAAGAGAAAAGA
>APFE030911522.1:0-16204 GCA_000404065.3 Pinus taeda | reverse complement strand
CTAAGTGCCCATGTGGCTCATCTGGCAAACCGACACGTGGAACATTGCGTTTAACAAAAAGGCTGCAGGATGTTCAGATAGCTGCAGGATCATCAGATAGCTGCAGGATCACCAGATAGCTGCAGGATGCCTGCAAGTAAGTCAAAATCTAAACAAATCGTCATCCATTAGCAAAACTTACTTAATCATGCTTAATAACACCTAATGTAATGATTTGGGTGGTTTTATGGTGAAAATGAGGCAAAAGATAAGGAAAGATAAGGAAAGATTGAGGAAAATGGTAGATAAGTAGGTGTAGAATAGAGGCTCTACAGGAACCGGCTAAAGAGCAGAGGGCATATCATGACAGAGAAGTGGCTTGACCAGAGGCCATTCAAAGGAACTACAAAGGACCTATTACTCCATATTCCTCCTATTTCTTACTATTTTTGGTAGTTTTTTGTTTCCAAGAAAGGGAGAAAATCTTAATTGTAATCTTTAGGAAATAGAGCCTTACATTGGTCGAGACAGCTAGTCTAGCAGACAGCTAGAGCTCAGGCCAAGATATTTGTTTTAACTATAAATCAATCTCTTCATTTATTCTTATAAAGAGGGGAAAGAAAAATTATAGAAGGGTTGGCTGGTTTCATAATTTCTCACCCGCAGGGTATGATCTCTGTGATGCTATTTGGTTCTGGTATGTTTATTCATGGGGACATCACTGATATCATGTTGAATTTATGGACATGTTATTTGGACCCTTTAAGATAAATGGTGTTTCCATGTTGATTCCAGGCATGATTAGTGTGTAGCATGTTCCTCTTAGTAATCTCATTTCATTTGTGTTTTTCTTCCTTTGAAATTGTATAGTGAATGCAGTTGGTTCCTCTTCAATCTATGGATTATCTTAGCTACTCATAGAATACAATACCTATGCTTATCATAGAACTATATGTTTTATTCACTAGAATTACAGTACCTATAAAATTACATATTTACTTGTGCACTTGATTAACCTGTAGGACCTGTATTAGTCCAGATCTACATTAGCTTTTGGTAGAGAATGATACCCATGTCATGTTTAACTGAAACATTCTTTTACACTCCTCTATTTCTATCATGTCATTGGAAAACCATGGTTCAATATTCTATGTTATTTACATCCCTATCCATTGAATTACACTTTCCGCTAGAACATTGCTACTTAGGATTCTATTTTTTACATCCCTATGCATCCTTTTCCCTCCTTCCTTTCATCCTCTCCGTTGTTACTACGACTTTAGTTTTAAGCTATCTCATTTCTATGTGTTGGACACCAGAGGAAGAACCCATTTCTCTTGGAGATTACCCCAATATACACCCATCATTTGGATCCATGAGTTCTCTTGAATGTACATCAGTGAAGCCTTATTGAACCAAGCCCCTCCTATTACTTTTTCACATGACAATTGGAGCGCTGATAACCCTGCACATAAAATCTTCCATGCACTCCTCTACTTAAAATGTCCTAGGAACTAGTTTACAATCAACCCAAACGTTGTCTCTAGGAGGCTTTCTATCTCCCCTACGACACTTGTGCCATAGGGTGCTAGATTTAGCTACAACACCCCAGTTCATTTTTAATGTTCGAGCATATATATTTGTTGCAATTTGTTGATTTGGGGTATAAATGTTGTGGACAATTGATTACTTGGGTATTTGCAAGATATATAATCTTAGAAAAACCTATTCCAAATTGTTCAAAGCTACTCCAACTCCATTTATATCCTTATAAATATTTTTTAAGTTCAAATTTTTTATATTGTAATTTCTTTTATCAATAAAATTACAAAGAATTTTTTAGATAAAAGAAAAACATAAAACAGATATCATATTAAAATAATGATTTTGTAACCATATTTAAATTTATTCAATAGAACATAAAAATTAATATTTACCAATATAAAATATTCTTAACCTGAATATTCAACTACTTTATAATTAAATATAATATAAATTAAATAATAAAACCCGCATGGATCCATCTTAATTTCAAATCTACAAAGTGCAAAGAGGGATCAAATATCTTGATATACAATCCTCTTTTAGACTGAAAGGAGATTTGATCCCTCTAAGTGCTTGGTAGATGCAGAGTTAAGATGGATCTAGGCTGGTTACATGAAAACATAGGGCAAGATAACACATTACAATAATATATCGTAAAGACAACTTAAATCCAATCTAGATCTATATTAAAACTAGATCTATCAAGTACCGAGAGGGATCAAATATTCTGAGATGCAAACCTCTTTTAGAATGAAAAGATATTTGATCCCTCTTAGCGCTTGGTAGATCTAGAGTTAAGATGGATCTAGGATGGTTTAATTCCCCCTTTTGAATATACTATATTCCACACGAATACCATGGATTAATACCATGAAGTTATTTTTATTTTATTCATTTTATTTTCTTTTGACATTACTATTCTTTTTAGAAACTATTCTCATATTCTATGTATATATATCTATATATATATATATATGGTCTAACTTATAAAAAAATGTTGTAACCCTGGAGACAGTTCCTGGCTGCAAAAGAATTAGTGCCAACGACATATATAAAAATTGATAAAGATTTTAAAATATATGGCTAGAGGGATAGACCATGAGAACTTGTAATGAATGGTATGATTCCAAAACATATCGTGCAAAACTAGTATGAGCAAGATAAATGATGCTTACATGGCTTAGGGTTTAAGAGATAATTAGAAGCAAAACAAGGAAAGCAAGGCTTAATATTTGTGACACTCAAGAATCTCAATTTTTGACCTTATAATGGAAATATTATAAAGAACAAAAGACATGAGTGAATACTTGATATAGTGGAGTGCCCATTAAGGGATTCAAACAAAAAACATGAATATAGTTAATTTGAGGTAAATTCAAAAATCCTATTTAAGTCAACTTGCTACTACATTACACTCATACCATTAGAATAAGTCATCGATTAATGATAAAACATGAAAGAAAAAAAAAGTAACTCTATAATATACCCCAAGAATTGGAGTAAAAAATGGTATTTTTTCATTAGTTTTATATATATTTCTCCATTAAACATTCTTATGACTTTCATACTCTACACCTTTACAAAAATGTTGTTTTAAAATTTTATTTCTCTCTTCAGGCTAACAGTTGAATATTTTATGAGATTGACTCCTCTATGATTATTATATTGTCTCCTTTTTAATAAAACAAAAGATATATACATATATATATATATATATATATAATATATATTAAATAAAATGTATCATCCTTTATGGAATAAAACTCGACCACTTTTTAATATTTTTAATATATGTGTGTGTGTGTGTGAGAGGTTTGTTAATCAAAACAGAAAAAATATAAAGTGCATCCAGGCCCCCAATTTTAGCTATCTCCATGTCAGAGTTGAGGTGGATGTGTGCAGACATCGACAGTGGTTTAATGGCGTGTGGGTCCCACGATTAGTCATTCATATGCCAGTAATCCATGAGCAGTTTTGGAAAACTAAAAATTGCCTTGCAACACCCCCTCTCGCGGTTTTCAAAAGTAGAGTTGAGAGATGGCGCAATTAATATCATCCATGAATTTGTTGATGGGAGGTTTCATGAAGCAATTTTGAGACACCCGAGATCTTTCTTAATTTTAGAGCATGTATACCTATCGTGATTTGTTGATTTGGGGTATAAATATCATGGACAGTTTCTTATTCGGGTACCTCCAAGAAATATAACCTTAGAAAAACCTATTTGAAATTGTTCAGAGCTAATCCATCTCCATTGATTTCCTGGCTTTGACATCCTCCAAGGTAAAAAATAATCCATTGGGAAAGTTGGAAACTTCCCTTGTTTTTCACTATTCTAATGTTGTGGAGTAATCCTAAGTGCTAGACGTCAAGCTCCGAATGGGAGCTCACATTCCAAAGGTCATCTCCAGTATAAAAATCATACCTCATGAGAATTTGTATATTTTTAACCTCTTAACATTTTGTTACCTTTCTCATAATCTGAGGTAGCCTTTCAACACCCTGCAAATCCCTAAACCCCACGTATGCAGTGTCAAGGGGATAACAAGTAAAATTTTAAGGTTTTATATTTTCCAATGGCATTTTCTCTAGTAGCTTTGAGATATATATACCACATTGACTAAACAGAAAGAAATTTAAATTTTTTCTTTTTATATCTCAAATCCCATAGTGCATATCAATGTGTTGAGCACATATATTGGTCCCTTTGTGGGCTTCTCCCTTAGCACCTTGTATGTGCACTAACCTTGGTTGAATTTGGTTGTCGATGGATGGACTTCGACACTTTTCTTTGTGACTTTGAAATGAGGCCTTGAGCCCAATAATTCTAACCAAAATAACTTAACTAGAAGGAATATTTCCTATGAGGCCACATTTATTTAATGTGACTAACTTTATCTTTTGGAAAGTTAGAATGAGGGCATACTTGTAGGCACTTGGAACAAATGTATGGAAAATTGTTGAAGGTGCATATCAATATCCAACCTCTATTGCCATAGATATTGTAGGGAAGAAACAATATGAAACCAATGCAAAGGTTGTAAATGTCATATTGGGAAGTCTAGCCGAGTCTAAATTTGTGAAATTCATGTAGCTAAACACCACAAAGGAAATGTGGGATAAGATTATCGAATGTTATGAAGGTGACACCAAGGTAAAATGTACTAAACCTCAACCATTTAGAATGGAGTATGAGACACTTAAAATGTATAATGATGAAATAATTGCAGGATTTTTCCTTAGAGTAGATGATATTTTTAACTCAATGATAAATCTTTTTTATTAAATAAAGGATGCTACTATTTTTGAAAATATTCTGAGATCACTAACTCCAAATTTCGATTCCAAAGTCTCTGTTATTGAAGAAATACAGGATTTGAAAAATCCCATGGTTGAAAAACTCCATGGGATCCTCAGAGCCTTTGAGATGAGAAAAGGAGGCCCATCAGATATTAGACAAGAATCTTCCAAAGCCATACATAAAGGAAAAGGTAAGGAGTCACTGAAATATCAGATGAGGAACAAGCAAACTTCGTGAGGATATTGCATGTAGGAACTGGTAAATCCAGAGGTAAGTTTCCCTTTAAATGTTTTTCTTGTGGAAGAGTAGGCCATTATGCATCCAAATTTCCATATAGAGAAAACCATAAAGAGAATGAAAAGAGTGTTGCTAAAAATAAGTTCTATGACAAGAAAATATTTTACTCTAATGAATATAGTCATAGCACATTCAATGACCAAAATTCGGATTTAGATTCTAACAGTCACTATCAAGTAATTATGGCTCTTGAAGATCAGTAAATTAATGAATCATATAGTTATGAGGTAGATGATTTAATGAAAGCACTAAAGGAGAATGATAAGCTCAAAAATAGTAACAAAGAGTTGGAAACAAAAGGAAACTATATGATTGAGTAAATAAACATGTCAAAGATGGAATTAGAAGCAACCAATAGAACAATAGAAAGCAAAATAAAACAAATTCAAGAAAAGAAAAATAATTTTTGAACATTAGAATCTAAAGTTATGACCCTAAAGGAAGATTATGGGAATATCAAAAAATGGACAAAGGCATATGAGTCTATAGAGAATGTTATTAATGAACAACACACTCTTCTAGCCAAGACTAGTATTGGGTACAATCACATGGCTTCACATACACAATGTGATGATAAAAACCAATATAGTGTTGTTTAAAGGAAAAATGAATAAAGCCACACATCTGGAAGAAAATATCCTATATCAATGTCAAGATCAATCCATCGGCACATACAATGGTTTATGGATATTAGTTCTCTCATAACTCATTTGAGCATAAGGCCATTGATTGCAGGTCAAGTATGTAGAAAAAAACCAAGAGATGGGATAAGTTCCAACACATAATGAGAAATTCCAAGAAAATGTGGAGGAAGAAGGAACATGAGTTAGAAATTTAGGGATTATTGACCCTATTGCATTCCATTTATTTTAAATCTTACTTCTCAGAGTGATTATAGAAGTAATGTGAGGTACATGACCTCATGAGGAGCAGGGGATTATTATCAGGTCCTTATAATCATTGGTATCAAGGCGAACTATACATATGTATACTTTGATGATGATTTCCATGTTTTTTAGATTTTGATGCTTCTTATGTTACTGAAAATGAATATGATGTAGTAGCTATGAACAAGAACATATAGTACACACTAAGGGAGATTTGTGGTTATAAACAATTCAACATTTTATTTTATGTATATGGATATTTGATCGAAACAATGACATATGTTTATCTAAGATGAACAAATAATGGTATAGACTTAGGGAGAAGTTTTGATATACTTCGGTTAGTTATTATTTAGATTTCTAGTTTTGGAAATGGTTGGTTATAGTCTGTTGATGCTCGTATACTACTTAGAAGTTTTATTGGCTTATGAGGGTTATGATGTGCTGCAATATGATATTGTTTATTTGGTTCATTTGATGGCTTTACTCATTGATGAAGATGGATATGATCAGAACTAACAATGAATAGTTGGCACATGCTAAGGGGGAGAACTTGCTATGATTGTAATAATGCATTGTTGGCATTATGTTTTCTTGAGAATTTCTAGTTCCATGATGGTGTTAATGAAAAGTATATATCATTGGTGATGTTGTCAAAGACATGCATGTTGCTAAAATTTTGATATTATGCTTAACTTGCACTTAGTAAAGTTGATTCTACATAATAAACATGATGAAGAAGATGTGCATGCTACGATACTATCATTATGTCTTTAGTGATGCATAGGTTTCATATGGTGCAATTATGTTGTTGTTCTTGGCTATGACATATGTTACATGGCGATGTTATGCTACATATGGTATGTTTATTGAGAATTATGGCTCTTTGTATGTAGATCATGTTGATCTTGATGATATGAGATCAATCAAAAGGGTTACTAATAAATCTTGATTACAAATTCTTATGCTTGGTCGATGATCATGACTTCATATTGCTATCTCTATGTCATATGTTATCAATGAATATTATGGATGATTACTTGAGTTGCATATTTTTGAATTTTTTTATAATGTGATAATTATTCTTTCATAAAGCTAATGAGCCAAGACAATGATATTTCTTCTTATATGAGGAAAAACTAGGTTACATGAGGATAAGAGGATGGTCATTGTTATCCTATTGCTACAAATACTAGGTGATAGTTGGAGATATTTCATATTTAGTCACATATTGATGATGTTAAAGGTTGATTCTACATTGCTCTATACTTCTTTATGATGATATTATTGGTTCCCACATATTTTATGAATTCTTTAAAATATATGTTGTTGTGGTGCAAAAGATCTATGTGTCTTTGGCTCAAGGCTATTCCTACAAATGGAAAGCGAAGGTTGACCTTGATGAGGTCAAGGGGATGAGTTGAAAATATATCTCTAAATAACAATATTATGTTGTTGATGTTCCATACTTGGTCATAGTTTGATGATATTGAAGCTACATTGTCTTATCTTCCATATTGATGACGAGGATGTTCATGTTGTTGTTCATATTGCTGCTATCTATGTTGAAATATAGTATCTTACTAAGTCATGGTTGAGGTAATTTGATGTAATTTGAGTCAAATATTTAACCCCACTAACTTGGGTGATTGATGTAAGCATGAGTCCTTGGTAATAGGAAATATCGTCCATGGCTGAGTAATCAAGTCTTATAATTCATTAAAAATGTTCTAGAATATTTAGTATATGGTTAGGGGTAGCATGATCATTGTTCATATTCCACAGATCAGACCTACAATGATCCTCTCTACGAAGGGATAAATAAGTCTTCATTTTAGAATTGTTCAACCTTTTTCCCTTGATCTCAAAGGGGGGAGTAATTTTTTGTTTGAAGAAGAATGCTTGGAAATAAGCTTGGTATGTCGATAAATGTGTTTACAGGTATCTATAGGCAGTGGTAATGAAACACCAAAGTGGTTTCCATCAAGTCCAAAGGGCGAGATTGTTTCCATTATGTCTAATGTGTTGTCCTTGATGACAATCTACTTGATAAATATGTCAACATGATGATTATGAAGTGTGACAGAGAGAATGGAAAAAGAAATATTAGTTTATAGATAGAGGATTGATAAAGGTGAAGTTTAGGAAAGTATACATGGGTCATGTGAAGAAACTTCATGTATATACATAGGTATGACGAAGAGAAGTCACGTACAATTTCAGTACCAGGATATTATGAATACCAAGGGTATTTACCAGTGTATTAGCCCATAGTAATGAGCACGATTAAAAAATATGTGAACCTGTCAAAGAATACCATCAACATTATTAAGGGATTGACCTAAGGTATTGGCTAAGGCTTGTAATATATAAGGAGATGGAGATAAAAGTGTTACGTGTGAAATTTATGGGTTATTAATGAATAATTTGATCTAAACAGATGTGCACCAAGGAGCATGAAGGAGGTTGGTATTTCATAGATTTGAAAGAATTGTAGTGACTAATGAACATTCTTTCTTGATATTTTATTATTATGACTAACAATGATAGATATGTGATGGTAATGATACTATGACATGCACATGTGACAATAAGGGTTGCGAAGTATGTTTTGTGGTAGTAGCAAAGGGATGATTCAATGATTGGAGTCTATACGTAGGTTTTCCATTAAGAATTTGTGTATATAGGCAAAGCTTCTTCTCGGCAGGCATGCATATATTCTGTAGTATGGATAGATATGTACACGTGTGGTGAATGATAAGAAAAATACATACGTAGGTATGATTCGTAAGTGTCACTTACATCTGTTATGGTTTTTCCATATGATTTTTTAATGATGTCAGATAAGTTTTTATTATTATTTTTGTTGTCTGTCGATGATGTCTCTCCCATGATATTTTGTGATTGACATTTTTGGTTGGGTTGAATTCTTTATGAAATGATATGTTGACTAGCGATGATGCTACTGTGTGGTGATCTATATCTAGTGAAGCGATCTGTGATGGGTTCAGTATTTGATTCAATGGTTGATTTAGTGTGATAGTGATTTAGACTCAGTTGTTTAGTATTTTGAGATCTTTACATATTTTCCCTTAAGGAGAAGTGCACACATAAACAGTTATGTTGCGAAAGAGAATCATATATATTCTGACATATGGTCGATCAAGGTTTGTAGTAGCAACATTTGGTTTTCTGTGATGGTTAACAATGTTTGGATTGACATATTGATGAGTATTTGTGCATTGATATGATATATTTTGGCTTAGTTTGATGTAGTTGCAATAGTTGATTGAGACTCAGTGGTTGATTTGATGATTCCGTTGGTTCAATGATTTGATATAGTTATTGATTTTAGTATTGGTTTTTGGTGTGGGGCTTAAATGATGGTAGTGAATCTCGTCTAAAACTATTATGAAAAGTGGCCTCCTAGTTTTATATTTTGGGTCAGGTGGATCCATTATGAAATACTATGAAACGTTGTCCATAGAGGCGCTGAGGGGTGGATATTTTAGTAAGGGAGTCATAGCTTCCTTCCAGTGGTAGATGGTAAATATGACTAGGGGGTTGGAGCTCCCTTCTTGTGGTTTCCAATAAACAATATCATGGGGTTGAAGCTCCCTTCCAATAGGTACTAGAAAATGAGAGAAGGTTGTAGGCTTCTACAGGTGGGTGCCTACATACTAGTTTGAGTGTGCGTTAGTGCATGATTGTAAGATGTTTTCATTTGGTTTACATGTTGTTGGGAAATATACTAACCAGTAGCATCAAACAAAAAGATTTTTCTTTGATAATCTTGGGGCATGGCATGGAGTGATGCTGGTAAAGCCAAAGGTGCATATCGATCTTCCATGGCTTGGATTTTGGTTTGACTAGGGGGTAAAGTGTTGGTACTTGAGGAAGGGCTTGAAATAGATGGAGATGAACTAGATGAGGATGCAGAGTTTGGTTGTATATGAAGATAATAAATGACTGGTTTAGGGGTACAGAATGTGGTGGATACAATGGGTGGGGTGGTAAATGAAGGTGTATTTACAGTATTTGAAGATTGTGCAGAAATTTCAGAGGAAGCAGCAGTGAGGGTAGCTAGTTCAACTGATTGTTGAAGGTAAGCATCATCTATATGACTTATCAATGTGGAGGTTAAATCTTCTAACTTTTCAAAAGTATCCAACACCAATTTATATAAATCTATATGTATAAGGACCTTTTTGAATTCAATGAATTGAATAAAATTACGGTCTAACATAGTTTCATGAATTGCATTCTCTGATTTAGTTATAAACAATGAGAGATCAAATGACAAATCAAATGGAATTTCCTCTAAATTTAATCATTCCTCTGGGAGTGAATTTTCTTTAACTAATTGGATACTACTTGATTGAGTTTCTACCTTTTTGGTTTTCTTAAAATGTTGTCTTGGTCATCAAATACGGTAGCAGGCTCTGGATCTAGATTTTCCCTTGTATAGTGATTCTTCTTAGGAGCCAAAATTATAATTTCTTAATTGTTTTTATGACACTTTTTAAGAACAACTTATAAAAATGACTTTAAGGGGCTCAAGATGAAATTCAAGGTTTCCTTAAAATTTTATTTGACTGAGGATCGAAGTCCCCAGTATGGTTGCCAATGTTGTTATCACTCGAAAAATTCTTCTAAGTTGTTAGAAAAGGAAATGATAGAGGTAACCAGAAACCAACTTTGGAGATTAAGATCTAGCCTTCCTAATCTCAGAGAGGGCTCTCTCTTTTTTATTTAACTTTGTTTAGTTATTTTATTTGAGGCTAGTTATGATTGTGCTTGGGTTTTGATTTAGATTGGGTAGTGTGATCACTTAGATGAAAAAAGGTTGTCTTTTACCATTGGGCTATGGGGTCAAATGTGAGACAAATAGGACTGGATCAAGTTCTGAAAACAATGTCTATACGGAAAGACAAATGTGAGACAAACAGGACTGGATCAAGTTCTAAAAACAATGTCTACAGGGAAAGATATATACTTACTTCAGATCTCAAGGCTGGATGGTGAAGTGGTTTCCAAGTGGATCCAAAGAGAAATTAACAGTTCCTAAGCTAGATTATGAAGAAAGTGAAAGAGGTCAACTAGGATGGGAGACAATTAAGGATTCTGAGTTCCGGATATCATAAGAAAACATGTAAATGATCAACTATGGAAAACATAGTGTACTTAAACAAATTATGAGATAAATTTCTAGTTAATTCATTCAACTTTAGATAACATTTAAGTTTGTAAAAAACATAAGAGAATAAAAAATTGACAAAGAAAATACTGCACTGCAATAGCTCTACACATGAACCCTGTAATGAAATCTCTTTATTACTTGCTCTAGTCTACTAACTTGAAGATTGCTACAATAACCCTTAGGTTTGTGATCAAAATAAATTTACAAATGTATAGCAACCCACACTACGTACTTCAAATTATTAAGTATTTATACAAAAATATTTTACAAAATATCCCAAACTATCTTGGGAACTAACCTAGGACAAAGAAAAATCTTCTTGCAAGAAGATAGAGACAACTCTTGAACTAATGCTTGATGTCCCTGTTATTTAGGCTCTGTTGTCTTTGAATCTTTGATCTTTTGCCCTTTAATATACTTTTTGGTTTGGTCTTCACACTGGATGCTCTATTTACTCTGACGTTTCATCTAATACACTTTGACCTAGTTGACTTATCAATATCCTTTTACTGTGCCCGTTTTACTTTTTACTATACATTTTATATTTTTACAGTGTATTTCCACAATAAATCATTTAGTTTTATCCATGTCTTAGCATCCAGTAATTGGATATTGAGCATCTTCCTGTAGATTTCATCTCCCTCTCTACATTTGGAAAAAGTAGGCTTATTGACACAAAGGTGTTTTACCTCTTGCTGGAGGTAAAACAAATTCTCAAATGTTTGATATAATACCTTTCCAGTAGGTATGCCCTTCATGGATGAAGTATTCACCTGATCTCTAGCTATTTCGTTGATATTTTTATTATAGTCCTCCTATGTCATTAACCTTTCGTTTATAACCAAGGGATTTGGTAAACCCTTTTGCCTCAAAATTTCAAACTCAACCATGAATCTATCAGTGGCCAGTTGCATGGTTTAGCACTTATCCTCTAGGTTCAACATTAAATTCCTCTTGTTGATGACTCCTTTAACTTTCAAAATTGTACCTATTCTATGAGGTATCTCTAGTTCCTCCAACTCATACCTATTCTTGGAGTTCTGGAAGTGAATGATCATTGCAGCTTCCTTTGGCATGTATCCGAGTTTTTCTTTGAGTCTTTGAATGGCCTCTGTAGCCTGCCTTATGAAATCAATCTATTCAAAAATAACTTGGATGAATGGAAAAATATCATTGATAGAGTCAATGATATTAGCCTATAGTTTCTCCTTAGCCTGACCTAGAGGTCCATTCAATGTCAGTTCCTTCTTTAGGCTTTTGATTCATTCATTCATTCTTATGGAGTTTTGTTGTTCTTATTTGTGCAGGATTTGGGGAATTTTGTAATTTGCTTCTAGGCTAGTAACTTTTTCCTTAAGCCTGTTCATCTCAGTGGTCTGAATGGACATTTCTTCCATTTCTTTGACCGACTTGTTTACCTTATCACATGTAGACCCTGTTGCTGTTGACCCTGTTTCCGATGTAGTGGGTGTAGATGTTGGCAGTGTTGTGGCCATTGGAGATATGGGAGCCAAGGATGCTACCCTAGTAGAAGGTACAACAGTGGTAACTGTTGGACTGACAGTTGTAGGGGCATCATCAAGAGTAGCTTATTTTAGCTGAATCCAACCATCCAATTCTTTCTCCATCTCCATTAACTAATCATTCAGTTGCAACACTAGGTCCCTCATTTCTTCATGATTGGTTTGGCTCTCCAGGACCTCCAATGTTTTTGGGTGTTCTAAATGAGCTAGATTGAGTTGTTTCTTAAGAGCTGCTATATCATCATTCTTATTTCTAATCAACTTTTTAGTAGCCTTAACGTCACTTGGATCATAGCCCAGCTCAATGAAGAAGTCCTCCAATGACTTGATCCTGTTTCGTTTGGCCTGTGAGGAGGCCTTCTCCAATTTATACTGAGTTGTTACATTATCTAGTGAATCTTGCAGTTGTGTACAGCCATGGCGTTTCTTATAAGGGTAGAATAAATCATTTCTCTAGCCTATTTATGAATCTCTATTTGGTCAATGGGATGAACCCTAGCCAACACCTCAAAATCAGTCTTCTTGTAATCACCTGAGGCCTTTGGTTGTTAGACAGTGGGCTGCAAAAATGATACCTACATCTTTCCTGCATTGATGTCAAAGGCTAACATCAACCCGCTCTGGTTGGTTAGTGTATGTTTGAAGTATTGGGCATATTTCTTTTCCTTTAGCTTCTCATTTCTCATTTTTATTTCCTTGTACCAATATTTGATATCCTTTTCTCTGTTAGCTGGCATGACAAAGGAACAAAACCTCAACACTTTGTTGTCTCCCAACCATTTGAGTGTTGGAGGTTGATGGCTACTATGTTTCACCTGAATCAGATGTATCTTTTCTTCTATGCCCCATTGTTTTAGTGTCAGTTATTTCCATGTATTCAATGTTATCCTCCTGTTTAGAAACATGATTCAACTTGGGCCTTTTTTGAGCTCAATAAACTCATTTGTAGTCTCCATGGCAGAACTGGAGCCCTCTTCCCTGTTCCTTTTTGGATTCTTCTCCTCATTGGCTGGGGTCTATAATACAGGAGGATTGCTCATTGGTTCCCCCAATTTTGGAACCTGCAGGAAAGAGCTCTAGTCAATTTTATTTTGTAGATCAATGAGTGTCTTTTCAAAATCGACAACTGTGCTATCAATATCAATCAATGTGTTCTCCAACCACTCAGATTGGTTGGAAAACTGTTCAATGTTAGGTCTTTGGTGATGGATGAAAGGTCCCAACTTGACCTTGAGTATTAGCTTGTTTATGACCCCATGAGGGTCATACTGCCACATGAAGCTATTGCTGAATTTCATCTGTTGTAGTATCTTGTTAGCTTATGGTCTAGCCTCTCTGTTATTACAAATGAATGGGCCTAATTAGTTTTTCATTTTAAACTGGGTCTTCTTTCTGGTAGATAGGAAGTGGACCTCATCAGAGCTGATGACTTGTCTGAAATATTCAAGTGAAAATATCCTCATAGGGTGGTATTTGGGCAACTTATAAGGGGCTATTTGGCAACCATAAACCATGATTCAAATGTGGTTCTGGTACAAGTACCATTCTCCCACCTTACTGTTCTTAGCAAACTGTAGCACCCTCTTGATTTCTTGGTTGATTCTAGGTTGAGTGTTACTCGTCAGCATGTTAGTGACTGGGTAGAAAAATGAATCTATAAAGTCTTTGTAGGTAAATGTTCTTGAGTATTTCTCGATCAAGTGTGTCCAGTAGACCACTTATCTCTCTTTACCCTTGGTAGCCAATTTTTGGATGCTTATAGGGAACTTATCTACTTGGTAACACAAAAACATGTGAAATAACACTAAAGAGTACTTGAAAACTCATTCAGTGGGCAGTCTTGTGAATTGTCCATGCATCTTGTCTACAATGAATAGAGCGTAATTGTACATGATAACGGGAGGCTTGCCTAGGGTGAATATGGACAGGAAGGCCAGGATAACCTCATCCACATGCTCATCTGAGCTATATCCTAGGATGAAAGAGAGCATGGTGATTATATGTTTGTCCGTTTCCGAGAAAATAGTGGCAGCATAAGGTGGAGTATCTATGGTAGTATGGTGGTATTCAATGATGAAGGTCTAGAAGATTTGCCTTATCTTAACTAGGTCCAGTGTGATACATAAGTCCAATAGGTCTCCAATGGATAGAGGGGTCTCATTAGGGCTAGGTTGGACTTGCAACATTTGATTGATAGATTCTGGTGTAATGGTAAATAACAATTGTTAGTTAGGGGCAATAATAGCCCTTTGGCTAGGGATATAGCAGGAATGACAAAAATGTATGATATCAGGGAACGGGTGAACTTCTAGGAATAGGTATTTGGGTAAATTGGATTCTTACAGATCGATGTCATCGGTATGGTTCAGGAATCTATCTCTACTCTAGCAGTGGAGCTTCAGAAGGTAGGTTGGGCTAGCAATATCTTTTATCTAGAAACCCCGCTATTCTAGTGCCAAATGGTTGATGTCCAGGTGAGGGGTTGATAGGTCTCACATCCAGAGAGGTCTGGGAAGCCATTTTTAGTAGGAAAAGTGTGAATTAGGCTTATATAGGTTGTATAAGTGAGGTTTGAGAATTCTGGTATAGTGAGAGGGTTTTCACTCTTTGCAAAAGAAAGGCTTTGGGTTTTCAGGTGAATTATTCTTCAATTAGGCATATGTATCAATTAATTTCAATTAATTAATCTTTAAATTGACTGTATGTTTCCAAATTGAGAGGGTCGTTCTGGTTTTTTTCTCAAAAATACCTATAAATTGGTGGTATAGGCTACAAACTAGCTTCAATGGTGACTGTAGAGGGCACAGTTACTTTAGTTGTGCACTGGATGTTTGAATTGGGAATATAGAGTTTGTTCGAGAGGTAAATGGTGGTCAATTTCGGTTGCAGAGGCTTAGGGTGGCGCAGGAAGGCTTGAGCAGAATTCATAGTGCAAACAATTGAAAAGAGTCGAAATGGGCTTCTCTCGCCTTTTAACTGGCAACAATTAGAATTTGGTGCATAATTTTATAAATGAATAGTGGATTGTTTTATCTTTTGGTGAGGAGGCGGTTTCAGGGGCTATCACACCGCTTTTGGAGAGTGGGCGGTATTTCCTTGAGAGCACATGATCTTGCTTGAGGCTGCCACATAGTAGAATAGGGCCTTACCAAAATCGTGAATCTCACGTGCTCTCAGGTTGGTAAAGGTCAGAGAGGGAATGAGTGTGATATGGATGTGCACCATAGGATCTGGGGGTCAGAGATCTAATGGTTGTCACGTAGTCAATATGCACGAACATAAATTAGGGTGAATATTTGCAGGGCTCGAGGGCTAATTAAAACTAATTGTAATTAATTAAGAAACAAAGCGGTGATTTAAATATAAGCGAGGGTTATTGGAGTGGGACGAGGTTTTATTGTGGCCATGTTTACTTAACCATACCAAGGGTGGTGGGTTAAAAGGTTTTTTGGGAAAGTATGAATTCAAGGAA
>APFE030911515.1:118146-130290 GCA_000404065.3 Pinus taeda | reverse complement strand
AGATAGAAGGACATATCAAGAAGAAAAATGTTCAAGAAGTGAAAGATCACATCAAGCATCAAGAAATGAATCCGACCATATCTTGTAAAGGATTGGAAGAAATTACCACTCCTCAAACTCTAGAGATAGAAATACATATCAAGAAGAAAAAGGTTCAAACAGTGAAAGATCACATCGAGCATCAACAACAAGTTCTCCAACTTTTAAAGGATAACGCCACTGCGGTGCAAAATCAAACGAAACAACAGGTAGATCAACATCGTAGTGAAAAATGTTTTGATGTAGGTGATTGGGTATTTTTACTGCTACATCTTAAGCAAGTTGTTTATGAGAAGGAAATGTTGGCAATACTACATGCACTTAAAAAATGGCGACCTTACCGAATGGGAAGTCTCTTCAAGGATGAAGATGTGGAAGCATTGTTTTGTGCTATTTCTATTATCCAACCAGATTGGATAAATGAAGAAAGGGATGAATGGAAGAAGGATGAAGAAGTATGGCCACTTATTCAAAAGTTGCAAAAGATCGCAATTCAAACAATATTGCCAAAAATTGAAGAGGAAGGAAAAATCATATTGGAACCTAGAGCAGTCATAGAAACAAGAACCCGATAGCTACAAAATCGATCAATTTCAGAATATCTCATCAAGTGGAAGAACTTACTCGCTGAAGATTCCACATGGGAGGACAAGAATTTTATACAGAAGCATCAAGAACTACTCAAACGTTCAGGACAATGCTTTTTGAAGGAGAGGGGCATGTTAGGCCCCTATACTACTGGTGTAACCCCTTATTGTTATTTGTACCACCCAAATATTATATTGATGTACCCATGTAGTGCCCATATTGTTACTATTGTGCCCCATAGAAGCCCACTATTGTTATTATTGTGCCCTTACATTATTATTGTTATGTCCGCTCTGATTATGTTATGACCCCTTAGACTCCTATATATAGAAAGGAGGTCTTTTCATTTGTATCATCCAAGAATTGTTCATTTATGTAATGTAAAGGAGGTTGCCCCTTCGAAGAGGCTGAATTCTAAGGCGTTGATCTATCTTTTCTATCTTTTCTTGAGTTGGTTTCATAACAAGACAATACTGCAGAGGTTTAATATGCAGGATAGTAAACCGGTGAAGGTTCATATTCCTGTAGGTGTGAGGTTATCTGCTGAACAGTGTCCCAAGACACAAGAAAAGGAAGAGGACATGTCCCGTGTTCCATATGCAAGTGTAGTTGGTAGCCTGATGTATGCAATGGTCTGTACTAGACCAGACATTCACATGTAGTGAGAGTATTGAGCAGGTTTATGTCAAAACTAGGGAAGGAGCACTGGACAACAGTGAAGCGGGATTTCAGGTATTTGCGTGGCACTAGTGATTATGGTTTGTGCTACCAAAGAAGACCAGGATTGGACAGAGTGTTGGGTATTCGTGGCTTTGCTGATGCAAACTGGGTTGGAGATTTGGATCAGAGAAGATCTACAAGTGGGTATGTGTTTAACCTAATTCGAGGTGCAATCAGTTAGATGAGTAAGAAACAATCTGTAGTGGCACTATCAACTACAGAGGCAGAATACATGGCAGCCACTCATGCAAGCAAGGAAGCAGTTTGGTTGCAGAGATTGTGTTCAAGTATGGGGTTAGTACAGGGAGCTATAAGGATAGACTGTGATAGCCAAAGTGCAATTTTCTTGGAAAAGAACCCTACATATCATTCAAAGGAAAAGCACATTGATGATCAGTATCACTTTGTGAGGGATATAATAGAATAAAAAAAGGTTTTGCTGGTAAAGGTGGACACTTTGAAGAATACTGTAGATGCAATGACAAAATCTGTGAGCTCTGAGAAGTTCTCTTGGTGTAGAGAAACAATGGGCATTGCAGGGTTGGATAAATGACTAAGCTCTCTTGTGGTCTCTTCTGAAAAGAAAACAACAAGTGGGAGAATGTTGGGTTGTGTTATATTCTTTCCATGACTAGCCCACATAGTTAACTAGGGTGTTAGAGGGGAGCCAAAGTCCCCCCTTCGTTGCGTTGATTGTGTAGCGGGGGGGTCACAAGGTGTTTGAGGGGTGTAGGTAAACCCCCTTTATGAGGTGCGGGGCAGCACCCCGGAAAATTTTGTTTTCTGGACCCTATATTACGTTGGGCAGACCTACCTATGGTTTTGTGAATGTTTTTCGCACATGGTTTTGGACGCGATGGTTTCCGGTCCATGGTATTGGATGCTTCGGCATGTATAAATATGTATTGTAACATTGAAAGGAACATAATTCAAAATCAAGCTGATAGTCCCAGTTTTAGGATCCAGGGGAAAATCTTTGTGTATATGTGTTTTATGTGTTATGCTCTCGCATTGTTTATTTTTTGTGTTTTATAATTTGTATGCAGGTAATTTCTGTACGGGGTTAAAAACTACACTCTTAACGAAAAGATTTCACTACAATATCCTCACTATTATACAACCCTCATAAAAACATAGGAAAATAAATAATTAATCTCTTTAGAGAATTAGGTCCCTTGAAACACAAGACCCTATGCTTACTAAAATGCAATGGTTTTTCTGAGTAGGATGCTCCTACATCAGACTCCCCAGGTAAGAAAATTTATGACCTCCTGGTCATAAGTCTAGATAATTGGTTCCTCCTCGATCCCAGACTTTTTGTAATCTGTCTTTGCTTGTCAGTTGTTCTATTGCTGTTATTGTATGCTGTTGTTCTCCAGGTCTCCATACCTTATGTTGGAATGCTCCACTTGCCATGCTTTTTGTAGAGCTATAAAAAGGGTATCTTTCACCTCTAGTTACCTCACATTAATATGTCAATCCGGGATCGTTTTTTTATTTCAAAGAGTGTCTCAGTCTGAGGCTTAGCACTTGTCAGAGTAATGCTTGTAGTACAACTGTTTAAAAGCTACAAAAGTAAATCGATGCGTGTCTACAACTTAACTACTTCAAAAGGCTAAATCACACCAAGCATTGCATCAGCCAAAGGTTCGGTAACAATAACCCATCCTTTTCGTAACTGATGAGAACAAATCCGAGGTCTGGGATCTTGGTAGCAGATGCTGGGGCTCACTACAGCCTAAGATCGTTCTTAATAAATAGAAATGAAAAGGCAAGTAAAGGAAATAGCAATGAAAATAGAACAGCACATTAGCCAAGGGTCTGGTAGCAATAACCCATCCCTTTCATAGCTGATGGGAGTAGATCAGAGGTCTGGGAGCCAAATAGCAGATGCTGATGCTCACTACAGCCTAAGACTGTCCTTAAGAAATGGCAAGTAAATAAAACAACGAATTAGCAATCTGGAAATGGAACAACAATTGAAATGGAACAGCAATTCAGAAATGGAACAACAATTAAAATGGAACAGCAATTCAGAAATGGAACAACAATTCAGAAATGGAACAGCAGTTGAGATAAGCAGTAACCAAGTTCATCAAGCTGTAACTCTATTTAATCACTCCAATCAAAACATCAATCCTTCAGTCTTAAAAGATATACACATATTGTGGAACAACACTACTGATTACAACCTTAGAAACACAACGCGCTTAATCTGCTTCTGTTATTGATCTAAATAAACGCATACGATTGCATCTCAAGATGAAAATAGTAACATTCAATAATCATATGAAATCAGACTTTTCAAGATAACTGTTGTAATGCTAAAGCACAATCGCAATGAACTCTGTAATGGAGTGACAGTATCCTATAGAGATTAATCAACACTTAAAGGATTGGTAACATGACACAGCGTTAATATAGAACTTTTGTTTACAGGAACATGAAACGAGTTAAACATAACAGAGCATGTAATATAACGTTCTTAAAACACAACAGATTACCAGATTACGTCTATGAACAAACCACACAGAAACCATGCGTAATGGTACAAGAGCAAGTGTCCTCCAAGGCTGGGCCCTTAGCCTCCAGGGGTACACCGCTTAAGATTTATCCAGGCTCAAAAATAAAAGAGTAACCAAGTCTGTATTAATGCATGAAATAAAATTACAAGAGCTCAAGTCTTCAATAGAACATAAAGATCATAGTCTTGATCTTCCTTAAAAGAAATTACATAAAAGTCCTCCCTTCTAGCCAACAATGCTATCCCTTATATAAGGAAGATGGCGGAGATATCTAGATACAGAAAATAGATAAAATGGCGATCCCTCAGGAGCTAAGATCCTGAGGGATTCGCAAAATCGTTAATCCTGCGTCACTTCTTTCCTTTTCTGCTCCATGCTGGTATCTCTACTTCCTTTCCTGGGTTGATCCATTTTGATCTGGGTTGCTTGTGGTCTCTCGTCAAAGGGACAACAATTAGCTCATCCTTGTCTTTTTCCTTGGAATGGCCACCTTCCGTTTTTCCTCTCTCCTACACATAGGAATGACAATTATCAGTGTTTCCTACTAATCTCTCGTGTTTCATTAGAAATCTTTATCATTATCTAAGTTTCTAATGCAAAAGGCTTTTAAGTTCTAATGCAAAGATACTCAAATAACCATCGGAACATACCTTCCTTGATACTCCACACACCCCCCAGCTTACCCTTTTTCATGGCCTCATGAAAACATTGTAGTTGACATGCAAAGAAGTGAGGGAGTAGGCTGGAGATGGAATCTCGTGTGGGGGCCTACAGCCGTGATGCGAAATTAAATGATCAAAGAAATGGTCTGTCTGGCCCTCGGGCATCTCATACAGGGGTTGGTATTCAGGTGCAGGATTCCAAATGATTGGACTCCGGAACCTATATCCTAACCAGGATGGCCCTGCCCTCAAAACAATTTTGCCATAGAGGGGGAATCGGTTAGCAGCAAGCTTAAAGTTCTCATACTTAAATGGCTCTCTGAGATGAATGTTCGGATTAGATACTCGATATCGAAATTTAGCTGCTTCAACGACAGGGTCTTTAATGGAGGAAAATAATTCAAGCCCCTGCCGGATGATTGCTTCATGCATGGGTCCTAATGCTTCAATCACTCCTGGAGCCCTCATGAGATTTCTATGTCTCCTCCATAATTATTCTGGGTCTCTAGGCTTAGCTCTTACCCATAGATCTAATCCGTTTTCTTGTCTCTGAAAAGCAGTGTAGTCTTTAAGCCATTTAATTTGATTCACTGCAAATGAAATAAATGCTTGCAATTGAATATCCCCAACAAAAGGGCCAGGGTTCAGCTCGGTCTCTTGTTCTAGTACAAGGTTATGCAAGTAAAATTCACACAATAACCTTTGCACTTTTACCCCATAATGTTTACAGCAATTTATAAAATCATTTATAGTGTTAATTTCTATGGGAGCACCTGCTTTAACAGCCTTTATTTTAAATTGTAAATACCTTTCCATTAGAAATAGGGCATAGTTCTTAGCAGGGGCTCTACATGCTAGGACGTCATTGTATAGAGAATATAAGGTATCCATCTGTTTAATAACTACATCTAATCTACAGGTTACCTTGGCAACTATATCTTGTTCCTTTCGCCATCCTTCGAAAGCTTGGCTTTCAGATAAGTTGACGTTCCTTAGCTGTTGCTGTAATTCTTCATATTTTTCTCGGGGGACCGTTTGCTCCCTAAGCTCTTCTGCTTCTTGTTGGGCCTGCTTCAAATGTTTGTGAAGGGTTCTTGTTGTCGGGTCCTTCTTCCATGCATCCGTGGAGGTCGGGAGCTTTACTTGAACTTTCTTATTGTGCTGCTTTGAGTTCATAACCCTTATTACTCCCGAAGGTGGTGCCTCCGTCTAGACCATCTTATCATCTTTTTCAATTTTAACACGAACTCCAGCCCACTGTTGTTCCTTTTCAAATGGAACAGCAGTCTACTCTTCTGCTTCAATTGGAACAACAGTTTGTTTTTCAGCTTCATTTGGAACAACAGTTTGGCTTTTGTTAGGGTTTTGAGCAGTGGGACGCCTTCTGGTCCTCCGCCTCTTGCCCTTAAGGGATCTTACTGGTGTGGTCAGTCCTTTTCTTCCTGAAGTCCCTTTCACCCTTTGCCTTGCCTTTAGAATCCTAATCTGCTGGTGAAGCTGGACTATTATGTTTAACAATGTTCGCTTTTCCCTCTGTAATTCCCTTATTTCCATCATCTCTTCAAAAAGAACAACAGGCTGTTCGCTGTGGGTTGGACTGTGGCTAGCTTCCTGATTTTCTCCCTGAGGTGGCTATTCTGGGGTAAGAACCTTGCTTGGCTCTGTTATTTCTTGGGCTGATTCCTCTTCTGCCCTTATTTCCTTCGGACTTTCCTCTGGTGCCTTCTGACTAGGAATGGGTTGTTCCTGCTCAGCATTTCCTAATATCTTCTCATTATGAACAGACAAATTTTCTACTTCTGCCTCTTCTGCATGCAATTCCTTGGGTGCGTCTTTCTCCTGGGTTTTCTCTACGGCATGGAGGTTAGATGGACTCAGGGGTTGGCCATATTTGCCCATATTGGCCAAAATGTTGGCCAATTCATCTTCCCCTAACGGGTCTTGTAATGGGCTTCCTTCCTATTGTTCCATTCCTTCCTCCTGCTCGGACTGCTCAACTTCTTTCTTCTCGTCTCCTTCCTCTTCAGATTGCTCATCCTTTTCTTCTTCTCTCCCTACAGATTGCTCTGCCTCCTCTTCTTCTTCTTCTGTTTCTACCTCTGTAGACTATTCTTCTCCCTCAATGTCTTCTTCTTCTGTTTCTGTCTCTGCAGACTGCTCTGCTTCCATCTCTGTCTCCGCAGCCTGCTCTATTTCCTCGTTGCTTTCTTCCTCCATTTTTGTCTCTGCAGACTGCTCAACTTCGATTTATATTCCTTGGCTCGTGCCTTCCTGGGGCTTCTCCAGCCCTCCTCGTAACCCTGCGAGCCTTGCCGACTTTCTACGTTTTTCTGGTTGTTCGGGTGTACTAGCGTCATGTTTCCACTTTTCGGGTCGTTTTTCAGGTTGCTCTTCTGTACAAGTGTCTTTCTTTCATTTTTCAGAATGTTGGGGTGTGCTATCAACTCGTTTTCATTTTTTCGAGTGTCCAGATGTGACCGTCCCTTTATTGATAATAGCAATTAGTTCTTCCCAACTGCTCTGCTGTTGGGTGAGACTATAATTAACTATCAACCAAATTAATCCGTGGTGGATAACAACTGATTCTACGTGTTGTGCCCTTTTCATACTTCATGCAACATCATGCAATAGTGAATTCAACAATGCAGGTAAATTCACAGAACATTTTTGTTTTAAGACAGCTAGGAGTTTAAGATGTCCTGGTCTTACCACGTCTTTTCTACCTTCACAAGTGATGTAGCTCTGGATGATTTTTGCCAATTCCGCCCATGGCTCTCCTAGCATTGCTGGTAGCACCCCCTTTCCTCAGATTGTTAAATTCTGGCCCTCATCCTGAAAGATTTCTAAAATCTTCTACAGCCTTTCCTTCTTTATTGTCCATACTGGTCCCGTAGTTGGTAGTCCCGTGACTCTTGCTATTATGTCATCGATGACTTCTATTCGCCTTCCTCTTACTGTGGAGTATTCTTCCTGTAAGTTCTGTAAAAATTATCTCACTACTGTTTCATTAGACTCCTTTAGGCGGTTGAAATAGGTCAACCATCCTGCTCTCTTCAGGATTCTTCGAGCTACAGCCGAAACAGTTAATACTTGCGGTTCTCGGAGGACTGACCTTCCTCCCATAGTTTCACTGTGAATTCTCAAAGGAATAGCAGTTGTTTGCAGAGAAGCTTGTGGCATATTACTCGTTCAAATTCAAATGCAACGGCATATGCAATGGAAATATCTTCGAACAACAGCTCATGCAGAAGAAAACAAAAATAGCAAAAGATCATACCGTTGAGCCGTGCTGTGCTCGAGTACATACTTTCTCAAATAACGGACTGACACGTGCTTTGGGGAATGCTGAGGTTACCCCCCCGCAGTGTGATAGGTTGTCCCAGCCATCAAATAAAGGAGCAACATCTGTTCTGCCACGAGGTCTTTATGGAACAGCTTATGGCAATATGCAGTGTTTGCAAAAACAACCTATTATTGAAATCGAGGTAGAAAGATAGATCGCTTTTAATACGTAAGGGACTGTGGTGATTTGATGGAAGTTCGGGGATAAGACATTTGCCATAAATAACGAGTCTCATGCGGTCACTATCACTAGCTCCGTAATGATTGGCGATAATATATAGTCATGCGCTATATGGTTGGGTAATTATATAATTAATTATCACGTCACAAGAAACAAAAGGATGTAATCTTCTTACCTATTGGTGTAAAAATACGACTTCAATACCATTAACAGTGCTCTGCTGCCGACAAGTGTCCATAACCTTGGCAGAGTTGTTTATTTCACCCTTGGAACCATAGTCCTTTGTGTATGCCAGGAAGCATTGTATGATGTCAAAATGTAGGCCACTATGCTGGCTTGGTGACCAGTTAGTCATAATGCCATTCACGAGGGAGGAGCGAATAGTGGGCAGGCCGGCTCGTGGTGAGGCCTCTTGTTCCAAGGGTTATTTGTTTGATATACCTTTTGGACCATTTCCCAGGTGTGGTGGCCCTAGTGGGAATGCCACTTCGCTTCCATCTTGATGATCATGGTAGGCCAGCTCGTAATGAGACTCCCTATCCTGCAATTTGACAATTTTTAGAAACCCTGTTTTGCTTCTTTCTTTTTTCTTCTTGTTTTTAATAGAGAGCCTTTCCTATTTATACACAAAAGGTGGTTCAACACTCCTTAAGAGTAGGAATGGTGGAAGAAGTCTTAATATCCCAATAGAAAGGTATAGACCCTTTGATCTTATTGCCGGATGATAATCAAAGTAAGTTAAAAAAGAACCATCATGATACAGATAACCAACCAGAACGGGGTTAGTAGACCCATGGCAGCAAAAGATGATAAATAATCATGTCTTTCCCTGCGTCCTTTCACTAATTCAGGGCGGTCTCTTATAAAGATAGCGATTTATGATTTACTAATTTCCGTATGCTGTGTTTTTGTTTCCATCACATAAGTGCATAGCTGTATTCCAAAAGGCTCGAAAGAACATTAGCAATCAACATCCTTAAGAAGGAACAAGCTGTTTCAAAATCATATGAGTAGTGCTCCTTTCAAGGAAGGACACAACAACAGTTCACAGATGTTGTTCGTTTGGAGAAAGGAATAGTGAAAATCAATGGTGTTGTTCATTTTTGAAAAGGAACAGCAAAATCAAACAAGTGTCGTTCTTTTGGAAAGAGACCAGAAGAAATCAAAAAGTGTTGTTCCTTTTGGAAACAGCAAAAACAAACAAGTGTTGTTCTTTTTGAAAATGAACAAAAAAAATCACAAGTGTTGTTCCTTTTGGAAAAGGAACAACAAAAATCACAAGTGTTGTTCCTTTTGGAAAAGGAACAACAAATATCAAAAGTGATGTTCCTTTTGGAAAAGGAACAACAAAAATCACAAGCGTTGTCCCTTTTTGGAGAGGAACAACAAAAATCAAAAGTGCTGTCCCTTTTGGAAAAGGAACAACAAAAATCAAAAGTGCTGTCCCTTTTGGAAAAGGAACAACAAAAATCAAAAGTGTTGTCCCTTTTGGAAACGGAACAACAAAAATCACAAGTGTTGTCCCTTTTGGGAGAGGAACAACAAAAATCAAAAGTGCTGTCCCTTTTGGAAAAGGAACAGAAAAAATCAAAAGTGTTGCCCCTTTTGGAAAAGAAACAGCAAAAATCAAAAGTGTTGTTCCTTTTGGAAAAGGAACAACAAAAATCACAAGTGCTATTCCTTTTGGAAAAGGAACAACAAAAATCACAAGTGCTATTCCTTTTGGAAAAGGAACAGCAAAAATCAAAAGTGTTGTCCCTTTTGGAAACGGAACAACAAAAATCAAAAGTGTTGTTCCTTTTGGAAAAGCAATAGCAAAAATAAAAAATGTTATTCCTCTTGAAAAAAAGGAACAGCAGAAGTAACAAAACATGTTGCAAAAATATGTACAAAAAAATAATTCGAGAAGTTATATACAAATTGTAAAGAAAAGTAAATTTCTTAGTGAGTTACAGGTGGGGAAGACTTGTCTTCCTCCCCTAAGATCTCCATATCTGAATATTGGCGTAGTTGTTGGCAGAAGGACTCTTGAGTAAGTGGTTTGCGATAAAGACGAACTCGATGGCCGTTTACCTTAAAGGTATATCCAGAACCATCAATAGTAATCAGAGTAAGGGTACCATTGTCATGTACTTTCTGAATTTCATATGGTCCCAACCAACGAGTCTGGAGTTTCCCGGGGAAGTCCTAAAATCTAGAGTCATATAAAAGAGCCCAGTCTCCTTCATGGAAGACTCTGCTTTTAATGAGAGCATCATGCCATTTAGCTCTCTGTTGTTGTATCAGGGCAGTGTGTTGAAGTGCAGAGAGCCTAATTTCATCCAGCTCATTAATTTGTTGTAGTCGATTAGTCTGTGCCTCAGTTAAGTCTAAACCAACTTCTTGTGTTGTTCGTAATGTCTGGATTTCAAATTCTATAGGAAAGATAGGTTGTTTTCCAAACATTAGCTGGTAAAGTGAGTGACCAGTGGTGCTTCTCCATGTTTTTCTATAAGCCCACAGTGCTTCAAGTAGTCTGGCAGCCCAATCACGTCTATGTGATGCAACTGTTTTTGTTAGAATTGTTTCTATTATCTTGTTGCTACTTTTTACTTTCCCATTTGCCTGTGGGTGATATGGGGTGGTAATTTTATGTTGAACATGATAATTGTTGAGTGTTGCTGCTATTCTGTTCCCAGCAAACTGTGGCCCTCCATCTGTAATTATCTCTCTAGGGAGGCCATAGCGCACAAATAGATGGAGCAGGAACTGTATAATAGATTCTTCTGTAGCTCTGGGCAAGGCCTCTGCGTCAACCCACTTGGTGATGTATTCTGTTGCCACCAAAATGTATGTTTTTTGGTTTGATGGTGGGTTGATTGGTCCCACGAAATCAAGAGCCCAATGCTCAAATGGTTCGATGACTCACTGTGGTTTCAAAGGAATCTCATCCGAGTGACTAGGGCGTCTCACTCTCTGGCAACTGTCACATGCTTGGACTATTTCTTTGCATCTTTAAAAATTGTGGGCCAATAATACCCTGTGTGTAATACTTTATGTGCAGTCTTGCGATCAGCGAAATTTCCACCACATGGTTGGTCATGGCATGCTTTCAATATATCAAAAATTTCATCATGTCGAATGCATCTCCTGATTTGCATGTCTTCCCCTGTGTGAAACAAATAGTCCCCAATCCAGGAAAATCTGGTACTTCGCTGGACAATCTGTTTTCGCTCATTAGGGGTTAGATGCTTTGGTAACTTACCTACTGCTAGGTAATTGGCGACATCAGTATACCAGGGTGTTTGAACAGCAACAGCAAAGAGATGCTTGTATGGAAACTGATCTTCAACTGCTGCTGCATCAACTGGTTTTGGCATTCTTGAGAGGAAATCAGCTACCAGGTTTTCTTTTCCGGGTCGATCCTTGATTGTAATATCAAATTCCTGCAATAAAATCAGCCATCTAGTTATTCTGCCATTTGTGATAGGCTTGTTTGCTAAGTATTTTATAGCAGAATGATCTGTGTACAAGATAACAAGATATCCAATGATGTAATGTCTGAATTTATTGACAGCATGTATAACAACTAGAAATTCTTTTTCAGTGACAGTATAATTTAATTCAGCAGGGGATAGATTTTTTCTAATGTAATAAATTGCATATGGTTTTCTATCCCCCTCCTGTCCATGGACCGCTCCAATGGCTGTATCTGAGGCATCAGATGATATCTGGAATGGCAAATCCCAATTTGGTCCCCGAAGGACTGGGGCTGTAGATACGAGCTTCTTCAGATCGTTGAAAGCACTTTCACATTTTTCTGTCCAAAGGAAATCAACATTACTAGTTAGTGCATACAGTGGTGCAGCAATACATGAATAATGTTCTATAAATATTCTGTAATAACCAGAGAATCCAAGAAAGCTACGTACCTCTGTTTGAGTAGTAGGAGTAGGAATAAGCAAAAGTATTTGGATTTTGGCTGGGTCTACCTGAATGCCAGCTGCTGAAATATAATGTCCTAAAATAAGTCCTTCCGTCATCATCATGTAACATTTTTCATGGCTTAAACAAAGCCTAGTAGCTATGCAACGTTGTAGGACTTTTT
>APFE030911515.1:93952-116110 GCA_000404065.3 Pinus taeda | reverse complement strand
AGGATTTAGTCTTCTCTGAGGCTGTCTAACAGGTCTTGCATCATTTTCTATGTAGATGTGGTGTGTACATAATTGAGGGTCAATTCCTTTCATATCAAGGTAATCCCATGCAAATGTTTCTTTATATTTTCTTAAGATATGGATGAGCTTTGTTTCTTGTTCGGGTGTAAGGTCAGCGTTAATGTTTAAGGTCTTTCCAGGTTCAATTTCCACAATTTTACTATGTGCAACTGAAGTGACAGGTATTGTGTGATCATGTGTATCTTTCATAGGTTCCTCTTCTACTTCGTTATCAAATGCTTCTTTTATCATATGACACTGGGTACGAGATGTGAGTTCATTTTGACTAATGAAATTACTGATGGCATCATCTTCTATTTGGTCTTTGAACTCAAGTGCTTCTTGTATAGTTAATGGATATCTAATGTTGTCAGTAAGATATGATACAGGGTGCCTATTAGTTTTAACTATTGTGATGCTTGGCTGTGCTGGGGGATATAGTACTAAATTCTTGATATCCGCCCCCTTGGTTATGATCATGATCCCTTGCCGACAGTCGATATAGGCATCAGCAGTAGCGAGCCAAGGTCTTCCTAAGATCAATGGATGTCCATCAAGTCTGGTTTTAGGGTTTATTATCAGAAAATTAGTTGGGTATTCCCAGGAGTCAACTGAGACCATGACATCATGTAGTATGCCTTCCAGCCTAACCACAAACCGATCAGCCAATTCCAGCAGAGTGGAGGTGGGTTCTGCAGATGTAATGCCTAGCTTTTGGCAAGTAGCAATTGTCAATATATTGATTGCAGCTCCAAGATCAACTAAGGCATTGGTTAGGGTTTGACCATAAATTTGAACAGTTACTATTGGGTTTCCTGGGTCTTCATACTTAATAGGTGTTTCCTTTCCTGATAATAAGTCAGATAAAGTACCGACTACTTGAACTATTGGATTATCTATTATATTCCTCCTCGGTCTTTTTATGCACAATTCTTTAATAGTTTTTGCGTATATCGGGATGTCTTGAATGGCCTGAAGGAATGGAATTTTTATGTACAAATTTTGTAATTCTCCCAGAATGTTAAAATTAGGTTGTTGTATAGGTCGAGGTATTACTAAACGTTTTGGGAACGGGGGAGAGGATGTGGTTTCTTGATTATGAGTTTGTTGTCTATTCACATCCTCCTCTTGTGACAGATGTTCTCTAGGTAACTGATCTTCAATCTGAACTGTTTTATTTCCCTCTGTTTGGATAATACGCCCAGATCTTAGCTGAAGATCATTACACTCCCTCAGATCGGATCCTTCTTCTAGTGTTTATAAAATTTGGAGTGCTTGGACCGGTCTATTATTTGGATTGGGATTGGGCTGGGCTGGGAGTTGGGGTCTCAGATTAGATTGGGGGTTTTGCTGTAAAGCTGGCAGTGTAGGTTGAGGGAAAGGAATATTTACTACTGGCTGCTGTGTTGGTCTCTACCAGTTAGTCTGCCATACTGAACCTTGTGAAGTGGGGGGATTCCATTGTGGTGGGTATGGGTTGTTTTGCCAGTATGGTGGGGGATAAGGAGGATTCGACCAACCAGATTGGCTTATCTGATTTAGCCACAGGTTTGCAGAAGGATACGACTGTGATGAGCAGTTTTGAGATGGGGGCTGAAACTGACTTTTCCATGTATTATACTGTTGAGTATTGTACTGCGGATACTGAAAAGAAGAAGCTGGGTTTGAAAACATACCAGTTTGTCGTGGCTACCACTGACGACGCTGGTTGAGTAGATATACTGCCTCTGGTTCTTCTTCTGCTTCCTTATATATCGCTTTTAGTACAGGTAATGTGGGACAACTTTCTATAGAGTGATCCCTTGTACAGATAGCGCATGTCTGGACTGTATCTAGTGGACACTCCTTATGGCTATGCTTCTTCCTGCACCTGGGGCAGAAGATTGCCAAATTCTGTTCTACCTCCATTTGTTTCTGCTTAGCCTGCAAAATGTCCAATTGTGTGGTCAGTGTTCCTAGTATATCAGTTTTAAAATTTTCAAATAAATTTCCAATTTCCACACGCGTTACTCCTTCTGATGAAATCTTGTTTTCTCTTGCAAACCGATCATGTTCTGCTGGTTTGATTCGTGTACTGCCTCTCGAACTCCTGATACATAGATCAATTATGTCAACAAAACTTTCTTGATAAATATCCCCTTTCCCCATAATGTTTAATGTTTCGATCCATTGTTCTTTCATGCCCCTTATTAATGTTGTTTTCAACACGTTATCAGGCAAGGGCAGAGATGCATAGGGAGATCTTTGCAGATTATACTGGAAACATTCGACATATTCTTCTAATGTTTCATTTGGTCTAGTTATCATCTAAAATATTTCATCTTTTAGTTCTCTAGACCTGCAGTAGTCTTGATATTTTTTTAAAAATGATTCTTTCATTTGTTCCTAGTTATTTATAACCCCACCACCTAATCCCATAAACCATCTTAGAGCAGCCCCTTTCAGAGTAGAGGGGAACAATTTCAGTTTCTGGGGGTCAGTGGTGTAATCATATCCCTTGCATAGTACATCAAATTCAAATAAAAATGCATCTGGGTCCTCTGATGTAAGTCCGTGAAATGTAGGGATGTGTTGAAGGGGAATTTCTTTCATAGGGGCATTTGCTACGGAATCCACTATGGGGTATTGTAATGTAGAGGTTTGGGTATTTGGCGGATTTTGAGCCATCGGGTCAAATATATGCCAATAACCTTCTGGAATATCTAAGAGGGTATTCCTAGGTTGAGGAGGAATGTCTTTAACAGGAACAGTTTTAATAGCACTTCCTCTATATGGAATTTCTATCTGAGGGGATTGGGTCTCTTCAATAATAATTTTTATCGCACTCCCTTTGTCTGGGCTATTCAATGGCTCAGTTATCCTAGGAGGAGATCTTGGCTCCCCAGTTTCCCCAGTTTCCCCTTCTCCTTCACAAAGATTACTGAGATTCCCTTCTTGCAGTCGTTCTGGAATAGAATTTTCAATTTCTTGAAAATCCTATTCGTCAGTTTGACTATGCACCTCAACAAAGGCTACAGATGGTGAACCTGTGGCCTGAAGGGAGCTAGTAGGATGTTTGGAAGTAACTTTCCTGGGTCCTATTGAAGGCTAAGATTCGGCTTTCTTATAGATTTCGTCTATGAATGTTGATCGACCAAGGGTCACTGGCCCCTTAGCTTTTTCTGGCTTTGGTAAAGTTTTGGGATTTTTCTCTGGCTTTTTCTGCTTAGTCATGCACTCAATTTAACTACTAAATCTTTCTTAAGTAGATAGCAGCAAATCTGTAGGAAAGTAAGCAAAGGAGCAGGGCTTTTACATGCTCCGCACATACGTTCTTACCTTCCATTTTCAAAACCCAATTCTTCCCTAGCAGGTTCGTACACTACCCTGAAAAAGACAAATGGCTACACTCTTTCCCCGGCAATGGCGCCAAAATGTAGAGCTATAAAAAGGGTCTCTTTCACCTCTAGTTATCTCACATTAATATGTCAATCTGGGATCGTTTTTCTATTTCAAAGAGTGTCTCAGTCTGAGGCTTAGCACTTGCCAGAGTAATGCTTGTAGTACAGTTGTTTAAAAGCTACAAAAGTAAATCGATGTGTGTCTACAACTTAACTACTTCAAAAGGCTAAATCACACCCAGCATTGCATCAGCCAAAGGTTCGGTAACAATAACCCATTATTTTCATAACTGATGAGAACAGATCTGAGGTCTGGGAGCTAGGTAGCGGATGCTAGGGCTCACTACAGCCTGAGATCGTTCTTAATAAATAGAAATGAAATGGCAAGTAAAGGAAATAGCAATGAAAATAGAACAGCACATCAGCTAAGGGTCCGGTAGCAATAACCCATCCCTTTCATAGCTGATGGGAGCAAATCAGAGGTTTGGGAGCCAAATAGCAGATGTTGATGCTCACTACAGCCTGAGACAGTCCTTAAGAAATGGCAAGTAAATAAAACAGCGAATTAGCAATCTGGAAATGAAACAGCAATTGAAATGGAACAACAATTAAAATGGAACAGCAATTCAGAAATGGAACAACAATTAAAATGGAACAGCAATTCAGAAATGGAATAGTAATTCAGAAATGGAACAACAGTTGAGATAAGCAGTAACCAAGTTCATCAAGCTGTAACTCTATTTAATCACTCCAATCAAAACATCAATCCTTCAGTCTTAAAAGATATACACATACTATGGAACAACACTACCGATTACAACCTTAGAAACACAAAGCGCTTAATCTGCTTCTGTTATTGATCTGAATAAACGCATACGATTGCATCTCAAGATGAAAACAGTAACATTCAATAATCATATGAAATCAGACTTTTCAAGATAACTGTTGTAATGCTAAAGCACAATCGCAATGAACTCTGTAATGGAGTGACAATATCCTGTAGAGATTAATCAACACTTAAAGGATTGGTAACATGACACAGTGTTAATATAAAACTTTTGTTTACAGGAACATGAAACGAGTTAAACATAACAGAGCATGTAATATAACGTTCTTAAAACACAACAGATTACCATATTACGTCTATGAACAAACCACACAGAAACCACGCGTAATGGTACAAGAGCAAGTGTCCTCCAGGGCCGGGCCCTTAGCCTCCAGGGGTACACCGCTTAAGATTTATCCAGGCTCAAAGATAAAAGAGTAACCAAGTCTGTATTAATGCATGAAATAAAATTACAGTAACTCAAGTCTTCAATAGAACATAAAGATCATAGTCTTGATCTTCCTTAAAAGAAATTACATAAAAGTCCTCCCTTCTAGCCAACAGTGCTATCCCTTATATAAGGAAGATGGCGGAGATATCTAGATACAGAAAATAGATAAAATGGCGATCCCTTAGGATCTAAGATCCTGAGGGATTTGCAGAATCATTAATCCTGCGTCACTTCTTTCCTTTTCTGCTCCGTGCTGGTATCTCCGCTTCCTTTCCTGGGTTGATCCGTTTTGATCTGGGTTGATTGCGATCTCCCGTCAAAGGGACAGCAGTTAGCTCATCCTTGTCTTTTTCCTTGGAATGGAAACCTTCCATTTTTCCTCCCTCCTGCACATAGGAATGAAAATTATCAGTGTTTCCTATTAATCTCTCGTGTTTCGTTAGAAATCTTTATCATTATCTAAGTTTCTAATGCAAAAAGGCTTTTAAGTTCTAATGAAAAGATACTAAAATAACCATCGGAACATACCTTCCTTGATACTCCACACTTTCATATTCTGTTGTTGTCTTCCTCTTGTTGTTTCTTCTTTTCTTTCTTGTTGTTGTCTTCTTCTGAGACATTTTCATCATTAACCTTCTTATCAACCCAATTTCTTTGTCCAATATGTCCTCCGTCTGTTGATTGCCTTCAACTCTTTATTGCTGAATTTTCATTTTTACTACCACCCTTACATCCGTACTCTCTTGTTCACTATTGTCTTGCACCTTTCTAGTTGCTGCCATATTGTCTTTCAAGACAATTTTCTGCTTCTATTTACTGTACCTGTCAACTTCTTCTTGATTGTCATTTATGACAATTTCTTTGTCATCCTTCATCAACAATTTATTCTGGATATTTATCCTCTGTTGTTCTAGCTTTCTCCTTCGAAGGTCCAACTCTCTATATAACTTAATGATTTTACTTGGACTAAATTTGGAAATTTTACACAATATCCCATTTCTTCATTTTCTATTGACTAATCATCAGATGGTCCTTCTTCCTCTGCTAAATCTTCCTAACATCTTTCAGCAGATGTTATTTCTCTTCTTCTTTCATTTGGATGTCCACCTGTGCCAAATATGTTCCGTTTCTACAACAAAATCTGCAATCATAAGACAATTATCAAAATAAAAAATATAAGGCCTTTGTGCCTTTTCTTCCTCTGGCAACCTTTTAGTATTTTGCTTTGATCTTTCCTTTAACTCCTCTGTCAGCACATTAGTATGATGATTTAGACTCAAAAAATTCGTGAGACTGTCAGAAAGTCTCTTTACTATACCATCTGTTTTAATGATGCTTCTCTGCACTTGTCCACTGTAGTGAATTGTTTCTTCTCCAGTCTCATTGTCATACTTTGCTTCAAAAATTTCATTTTCTGGAAGGTGTTCTTCCATGTTTTTGACAGCTTTAAAATACCACCTATCTTCTTCCAAACCTACAACCATACACAAATTATCAGTTTTAAAAACACAATACCTTATGGTCTCATTTGATGCTTCAGCCATCAAGTCTTCTGGCGGCTTTGAATCATTCATATGATTCAACTCCTCTGTCTCTTCATTACTTTAAAAAATTAATGGTCCATGTTCTGGTTCACATACAGAAACTTGAACACCTTCTCTAGAATTTTCCTTTTGCTTTAGCACAACTCCTTTGAGCTTCTTTGTCTTCAATTTGACATCTATAATATGTTCAAGTTCCCTCAGCTCCTTTATTAACTGCATATTTTCTTGTTGATTCCTCTTCTCTTGTAGCCTCTTCCACTTTACTTTCTTTCTCATGGCATAACCATATTTATGGTCCTCCTCATTTCTCTGCAACATCTCCATTAATACTTCAAGCTGAACTGCCATCTCAACCATTTCTTTATCATATTTTTCATCACTAATTCTCATGCCATTTTCCTTGGCATATTTCTTCTTTTTTCCTCTGTCGTGGTCTCTTTCAGAACCTCTGCTATGACTATCATTAGTCATCATTCTTTCCATCTTTATGAGTTCCTCACTCACTTCACCATGAGTTGCACAAGCCTCTGCAACAGCAAGTCTTCCCTGCTACCACTTACCTCACCAAGCTCTCCTTTGGACTTGGTCTTTTGGTAAGTGCTAGTCCTCTGTCTAGAACCCCCTTGAGCATTTTCCTCTGCTCCTTCTAGGCTTCAACTCATATGCACTTCTATGAAAACAACTGTCCTCTCACAATGAAATACTTGGTTATGACCACCTTTTCTTTCACTTAGAAACTCTTAACAACTTCCTTCATTCCCTAGAAATTTTACCCACATCCTTTGTGGAATTTCCCTTATGATCTTCTTATGAGTTGAAACAATACCTATGCAGTAACAAGTCTCCTTCTCGCTACATATGCCTCACTAAGATTCTCTCCTCTAAGCTCAGTCTATTAGCATTTATCTAGTTCTTTCCTCTGGAACCAATTGAGCACTCCTTGCTCTATGTTGCTACAATATTCTCACCTTCTTATGCTGCTACCTGTGCATCAATATAAATACCATAAACTCTCCAATCTTCAAATCAAATTAAAATAAAAAAATATCATCTCACCTTCAAGATCTCTGTCTGATCTTGTGCCCCCATTCACCTACACTTTGAATGGAATGTTCTTTTATCCAACCTTCAGTTGTATCTTCAAACTATGCCACTCTTCAAGAACTTGCAAAAGTCCCTCTTACAGTTTAACTACTGTAATCCTGCTCCAAATTTTCACTCATTCAATTTTTGCTAATCATTAAACAAACTTGCATACCATCACCTGTTTTCAGGATCTCACCACTCCTGCAAATCTATTTCAGCAGATCTTCATACTTACACCATGCAAATTTTCAACATTCAGCTACTGTCAATCAGATTTAGAATTTGATTCTTTCTTTCAATCTCCCAGATTTATCTTGGTGAAGCCTTAACTGTCAGCAACAATTACTCCTTTGCTGAGTTTTCTTTCGCTATTTCATTCTTTCCCTGAGTTTCTAAATTTTTTTATCTATTCCTACTTTGATACCACTTTGATGCATCAAAGCTGCAACTTTTCACATCCCCGAACCTGTGGGTTATGAACCCACAACAATTTGTTAATTTTTCTATTATTTAATGATATCGTTCCTCTGGCCAAAATCTCCTTCACAAAAGTCCATCGCAATATCGCAGATCACACCAACCTGTGACTCTTCTTCTCATTTCTAAGACTCCTCTTCTTGCTTGCGATATGCGATAAGCACAACCGGACCCCAAATAAACTCAACCAACGTCCATAAAATTCTTGGTTCCACTTAGTCCCAAGTCTTATCAGCTTCAATCTTCGTCATTAATCTTACCATTCAGTCCAATGGTTGCTGATCCACTCGATCAACAAACTCAATCTTCGATCCTCCATCATTTGATATCGTACATCACAAATCGCATGTCGCTTAAGGCTAGGGTTCATTCACTCTTGAAATATTGCGATGTGATTCTAATTGGTGATCCCCCACCATTGATCAAGACACACTTGATCCAACGGTCAACAATGATATCGCACGGACCACTTGCACAACGTTCACCCAAACTTATGAAGCCGGTAAGAATTATAAGTCCTCGATCTATAAAATTTTGGGTCCATTCGAAGATTAACGTCCGATCACCTTATGACCCGATATCTGTTGGATATACGAGGTCATCAAATCTATGGCCTGTAGGTCTTCAACTAGCACACAGATTACCAAATAGCTTAACCCCCACAGTTTGACTATGACGTAAGCATTTGAAAATGAGATTGACGGCTAGGATTTAGTGCAGGCTTCAACCACGATCAAGGCATCCGTACACTCTTATCCCCCAAAGTTGCTGATCATTGTCGATCTAAAAGATCTGTCGATATGACATTCTATATCTATTCCTCTACTCAAGATTCCGCTCACTCTGAAATCCACTTAGTCACAATTTCACTTCGAAGTCTTCCTAGGAAATGTTCATTTGCAATGGAACATTTGGAAGATTGATTTAATGAACATTTGGTGGATTATTTAAATGCTAATTAACTTGCTTAGAGTTGGAAATTTCATATTGTTGTATGTTTTTATAACGTACTAAGCTGTAGGACACACCAAATCTATAATGCCAAGCTTTTTGCCATGCACAAAAGTTAGCTGACAAAAATAGGGAGTAAATTTACTTTTCATGGTTATTTCTTTACGAATGGATTGATCTTAATATCACGACTGAGTCAATTTCAACACTTTGATTGTCCTTAATCTATTTTATTTGGTGCGAAATTTTTGCGTAAGAATCATGAAGGAAATGGCCATTTTTTCTTGAACACACTTATGTTTTCTTTCTGCCAAGTTTTTTTTACAGGTTACAGGAAAATCAAGTGATCATTACGGAGATTATATTGTGACGAAAATTGGTCTTCCAAAGACTAAATTCATGAAAAATTCTAAAGACAAATTCATCTCCACTACCACCACCTTGCACCTCCCTTCTTGAAACAGATTTTGAATTCCACCAATTGTAAATCCATAAAGCATGAAATTTCCATATCCACTCTTCACAGCAAGAGTTCTTATTCATACAGCATGCATTTCCTTTCATCCATTCCTTACAAGCTTACTGTCATTTTTCTTGTCATTACCATTCCCCTTCATTTCCACCAATAAAACCCTGCTTTTATGTATATCATTGAGTCAAAATTCTCGAGTCTAATTATCTTTGTAAAAACACCTACAGGCTTGCATGCCTTAATGGCAAGTACTCTTGCCAATGAACAATGGGAGTACATTAATATCCCTTGTTCGTTGGTTCTTGTAGGTGACTCGACCACGACAAATTTATTCATACCTACAAAGATGTGTTAGGCATCCTGACTTCCATTGGAATCAATGGTGGGAGCTCTTGTGCTGGCTAGAGGCATTCATTTATGGCCACTAAGTCAACAAATTCTTGTTGTGTTCGACACCGGCACATTTATTCACATAGTAAGATTTGTGCCATCGAGCGTTGAAGACTTGAAGACCCATATTTTGTAGCAGATGAAGAAGATTTCGTTTCATAGTATTTTATTTTGTAAATGACTTGAGGACAAGTCAATAAATAAGGCTAGGGGGGGATTTAACTTCTATATTTTATATACCTTCCAAGCCTTATAAATTTTCAGCAATATTCAGTAGACTCATCAGATTCATCAGACTATCTAGCAGAAAATCCAGCAGTAGATATGACAATATAGATCCATCTTTCATCCACAACTTGTAGAAGAAGCTTCAGACCAGAATTGCAGCAACTGAACATGCATGATTCAACCACTTCTTTAGGTAAGTAAGGTATGATGTTTTCTAACCTTTAATCTTGAAATTATTTTTAGATGTTAAAATGATGATATTGGAAAATATTCCACTATTTCACTATTTCCTTTCTCATTAAAAATTGCCAGAAACCATTAGTTGGGGGGGAATTGCACACTTCATTTCTTTCTCTCATTCATATTACATCTTAACCCACATAATTTTCCCACAATAAAAACTACTACAAAATGATGAGCATATTAAATGACTTCTTAAAAATGATTGATCTCAACAAAGTAAATAATGATTATAACACAAGAACGATTCATTAAAAAGAGATCTCAACAAAGGAAATAATGATTGTAAACACAAGAACCAATCATTCAAAGATGCAAATGCTTTGCAAAAATAAAAGTTATCAAAAGATGTGCAAAGTTAAAATGAAGTCCATGATTGAAAGATGGTTGTCACACAAGAACCAAACATCTTGTAAAAGGAATCTCATCTAAGAATCAAATCAAATAAGTCATTGTAGTAGCTTGCATGAGGACATGCAAGAGCTTCAGTTGGGGCATATGTTGGGCTTCAAAATGTCATACAAATATCACTCATTACCACACATTTTTCACATATGCTTCCATTATATCACTCATTATTCACAACCATGTCACTTCATTTTCCCTATTGTTCATCATTAATGGGTTTCATGTATATCATCCAAATATTATTTATTTTGAAACATTTTTAAGAGAAATTCTTGATTAAATATTAGAAAATAATATATTTTAATTCATATATGGAAAGTGGATTGTTTTTGTGACATGTGTAGGTTCCAAGGAAGCTTCTAAGACACCTTTATGTGGCCCTGAATGATCAAATTCGAATTTTATAAGATAAGCCTCATGGAGAAGATCAAGGACAAAAGAGGGTTATGTGTCTAGATGGTTGAGAGATGTATGGAACTAAAGAGAGATTAGTGGATCATTATTATGAGTTTGTTATCTCATCCCATTGTATAAATAGGAGTACGATCTCCTTCATTTATAATCTTAGAATCTTCATTTGTAATCTTAGAGTTCCTTTTGTAATCTTAAAGTTGGTTTGTACATCATGATGGAGATTTTGAAATAAAGAATCATACTTTGATTTTGTTGCTTCTACATTTGAGTCTCCTTTGAAGTGGTGTGCTTGTGGAGCTATGAAGGGCCCCCATGGCCTCACTTGCATACTTATTTTAGGTATAATTTAATTTATGTTTTTATTTCATTTCAACTTGTAGGTTTTTGTTAGATGTTATAATATAGGAGGGGATCCTAAAATTCATGTGTTCTTGTAAGAGAACCATAGGATCTTGATGAATGTTAGATCTAGGTTTGTTTAGTTGTTGGAAGAGATCTTGACGAATGTGTTCTTGTAAGAGAACCAATAGATCTCGGACAAATTAGGATTCTCTCTAGTTTGTTTAGTTGTTGGAAGAGATCTTGACGTAAGTGTTCTTGTAAGCGAACCAATAGATTCAAATTAGAAATCTTTCTAGACCTATAGGTGGCACTTCTAAGTTTATCTTCCCAGGTTGACATTAATTGAACTCTAATTTTCATCCACATTTTAGACCAAACATCTCTCTTAACGAGAAGATTTCATTACAATATCCTCACTATTATACAACCCTCATAAAAACATAGGAAAATAAATAATTAATCACTCTTTAGGGAATCAATTCCCTTGAAACATAAGACCTATGCTTACTAAAATGCAATGGTTTTTCTGAGAAAGATGCTCTTGCATCAACCATTAAGAAATATGTTTTCATAGTTGATGACTATACAATTTTAAAAGTTAAAGTTACAAATGCTTACCTCTTTCTGACCCTTCACATTTATCCCTTTTTTATTTAAGAGAAGCACATGTACTGCAAATCCCCATCCTTATCTTCTTAGTAATACAGACATTGTTGAATTATTTCTTCCATACCTTCACAAAATATTGATATGTAATAAACCGACCATGTCCCTCAGTACCTTCTACATATTCTTTGCATAAGTTGTAGATTTCTCATCTTGAAAAATTATTTGGAATATGTATTGTCTCTTTATTTGGCGTACACTCTCCATGCTTTGAAAATAAATCTTTCATCCATGACATTGCAGTATTTGATAATGGCCCAAACTGTCATTTATGACATACTTCTGAATAAAATGTGGGATCCTTTTCCAAATTTTCTTGGATTCTCAAGAGACGAAAATTACCCATCGAATGAAACATTTTGAAATCCTTTCTATAGATAAATAAAGACCTAATATGATAATCATAACCTGACAATGTAGATTGCATGCACCCAATTAAATATGAATTTTGCATGCTTTTATTCATTGACAAATATCTCTTTCTATAATGCAAATTTGAAATCAATATGTTTCAAGCAATGTTTTTGACAACATTCACTTGAAATGAGATCGTTGATAGAACTTCTTCTTGTCAAATATTCTACTCTACTCCTTGTATAACTAGAAAATCTTGCATTGATTCGAAAAGGTCTACTCCTACTCCTCGATACAATATTTCTTGGCAACATATCCATCATTGGATCATCATTTGTATAAGCATTCTCATCATCATTCTGAGGAATGTTATCCACACTATAATTAGTTGTGCTTTTCAAACACTGACTTGGAGGATATTCTTCATTTTCCCCTTCTTCAGTGCTACTGGCATAGTCCTTAGAATTGGGACTAAATGGAAAATTTGACTCGATGTTTATTGGATAATATTCCTCATGTGCATTGTCAGTGCTACTCTCATAGTCCATAGAATTAGGACTACGTCGAAAATGTGACTATTTACTTACTGAAAATTCTACATCCTGTCCTTTGTCACTGCTACTCTCATAGTACTGAGGATTAGGACTAAGTGCTTCATCCTATCCTTCATCGCTACTAATCTCACAGTCCATAGGATTAAGACTAAGAGGATATCGTGACACTCCATTCCTTTGAAATTTTTCAGTATGCTCTTCATCACTGCTGCTCTCATAGTCCATAGGATTAGGACTAAATGGACATTGTGACACTCCATTCTTTTGAAATTCGTCATCATGCTCTTCATCATTTTTGCTCCCATAGTCCATTGGATTAGGACTAAGAGGACACCGTGACCCTCCATTATTTTGAAATTTCTTACCATGCTCTTCGTCATTGCTTCTCTCATAGTCCATAGGATTAGGACTAAGTGGACACCATGACACTTCATTCTTTTGAAATTCTTCATCATGTTGTTCATCATTGCTACTTTCATAGTCCATAAGATTAGGACTAAGTGGACACTGTGACACTCTATTTAGTTGAAATTCTTCATCACTGTTGCTCTCATAGTCCATAGGATTAGGACTAAGAGGACACCGTGACACTCCATTCTTTTGAAATTTTTCGTCATGCTCTTCATCACTGTTGCTCTCATAGTCCATAGTATTAGGACTAAGAGGACACCGTGACACTCCATTCTTTTGAAATTTTTCATCATGCTCTTCATCATTGTTGCTCTCATAGTCCATAGGATTAGGACTAAGTTGACACCGTGACACTCCATTCTTTTGAAATTTGTCATCATGCTCTTCATCACTACTGCTCTCATAGTCCATAGGATTAGGACTAAGAGGACACCGTGACAGTCCATTCTTTTGAAATTTTTCATCATGCTCTTCATCACTATTGCTCTCATAGTCCTTAGGATTAGGACTAAGTGGACATCGTGACACTCCATTCTTTTGAAATTAGTCATCATGCTCTTCATCACTGCTACTCTCATAGTCCATAGGATTAGGACTAAGTGGACACCCTGATACTCCATTCTTTTGAAATTCGTCAGCATGCTCTTCATCATTACTGCTCTCATAGTCCATAGAATTAGGACTAAGTGGACACCGTGACACTCCATTCTTTTGAAATTCATCATCATTCTCTTCATCGTTGTTGCTCTCATAATCCTTAGGATTACGACTAAGTGGAAAATGTGACCCTTTATTTATTTGAAATTATTCATCCCCTCTTTCATCAGAGTTTCTCTCATAGTCCTTGGGATTAGGACTAAGTGGAAGAATTGAATTTCTATTCATAGTGGAAGAATTTCCGTTATATTAATCAAAATGAATAGAGTTGTTATGCGATGAAGACTTTAATGTTTCACAAAGTGAAACTTCACTATCAGAAGAATCCATCCCTTTCAAATAGAAGAGATTAAATGATACAAATGCAGAGTCTCCTAATCATATTATATAACTTAAAGAATGAAATTTTCTTTCCAAAAATTTTGTTTCATGTATTTCCCTCCATTATTTTATTCTACAATTTATTGGAAAATTTTAACTAAATTTTTTTTATGAAATAAATCCTTAAATTTAAAATTTAAAATTGTAAACTAAATCTTTTACCTAAATTAATTTAATAGTTAAACTATATAATATTTACTAGACAATTGAATGTTTTTATTTTTATTTTTATAATACCTTCTAAAATAAATTAATCCCACATTCATCATGATGTAAAACAATTCCATAATATTTGCTTTATCATAGTTTCCTATATCGCCAAAACAAAATTAACATGTTAAATTTTTTTAAAAACAAATTAATCCCACATTAACCATACAGTAAAACATTTCCGTAATTTCACTCATATAATAAATTTCATTATCACTATTACTCACATCACATCAAGGTTTTCTGAGGTTCATTAAAAGATTTGGATCAAATTTGTGGAGTAGTTACATTACTATCAACAACATATTCAACGGAGGATTCTCCACCCTGGGAATTGCCCCACCACCCCCGCAGGCCGTTGGGCTGTCGGGATGGGGCAAAGGCTATTTGTAGCCCCCCGCCCCACCCTGGTGGCCCAACGGCCCGTGAGGGTGGCAGTCGATTCAGGGAATCGTCCCGCCACCCACACGGGTCATTGGGCCGCTGGGTTGGGGTGTGGCTAGGGTTCGAGAGGGGGAGCAGTTGTTGGGCCACTAGGGTGGGCTAGGGGGGCTGGACCCAACGGCCGACTTGGTTGGCTGATAGATTTTCAGGGTGTAATGGTAGGGTGATGTATTTTTTAAATTTCTTATTTTTTTTTTAAATTGTTATGGTTTATAAAATTAATTATCATTTATTGTTTTCGTTGTTGATTTAAGTTATTATTTTTTTGTGATTTACTGATTTATATGTATCTTTTTTTTAGGAAAATGGCATCAAAGAAGATTTTTTTGAATCTTTCTGGACCAAAGATTCTTAAAGGTTGATCTCCAAAAAAAATTGGTGAACGAACCCCACCTGAGCTGATGGCTATAAATCTTTCAAGTGCCTCAAACGATAAGAAGATGATTTCATACAGGAAGAAATCAAAAGAAGTGAAACTTTTATCAAATGTCTGGTATGTGAAAGAAAGAGAAATCTAAAATGTGTAGATATATTTATATGTTTATATACCTAATGGTAATGGAATTTATGAGGTGATAGGAAAGGTCATAGACATGTGTTTGGTACCGGACAGTGAAGTTGTTTACATACTTACAAAACTACCCAAGTCACTTGAAAGGATTAAAGACCAGTTATCATATTTATTGTATGACGTGAGAGAGGTATATACAAAGTTGTGTAAACAAATCGTAAATGAGATGACAAAAAATATCGTAAGTATTGTTATTTATATTTGTGTTTTGCATTCTTGTAATTGTCTCACTATATTTTTATAACTTTGTTTTTATTGACGTATGATATTTTGTTTGGCATAATTTTGTTGAAAGTTGTTCAATTGGGTTAGGAGGCATTCATTTCATAGAGAATGATGTAAAAATTTCTCATTTCCCACCCCGGTTTTCAGTTTCACCTTATTTCTCCAAAATAGTTAAATGCCCTTTCCCGTATCCATACATTCAACAACTGGAAAATAAATTTTGCTGAAAACACAAATTCTGGAAATATTACAGAATGCTGGAAAATGCAGAAATAAATATCAGCACATACAAACAACCATTCAACACATTTAAACAAAGTGATTTTTGGTCAAGGTGACCCTGCAAAAACCCCCTACAACTCTTGGGGAAAACTAGTTCGAAATCTCCTTCTTATTTCTGGAAAATGCTTTTTACAGTGAAAGAAATATTCAGCAAAAAATCAGCAAGCAAACTTTTACAACTTATCTCGTTTTCTGTTCCTCACAGCCAATTGGAAAAACTTGCGAACAGCAAAACAGAATAGCAATAAATGTTGTATGGCCTCCTCGATTTTTGTGCCCAAATTTCAGCCTTAAATGCTGTTGTACAGACTGCCTAAAAAAGCAAGCAAGTTGCCATAAATGTTGCTGTATGGTTTTCCTCGATTTCTGTGTAGAAAAACAACAGTACAACTATATGGATTTCTACCTAGAAATGTGTGCCAAGGTACAACCACTTACTGTACGGATTTCTGCTCCTCGATTTCTGTGCACTTGCTATACGGCCTCCTTGGAATCTAAACCAAAACTGCTATACGGCCTTTCTAGAAAATCATGCCCAATATCTTCCTTTCACTGTGTGCTAACTCAGCTATACGAACTTGCTGAAATGCTGCCTTGGAATGTGTGCCAAGATGCTGCCTCCTTCTCCTCCCTATCCATAAATCTCCCTTGCTCTCTTGCTCTTCTTCTCTCAATCTGCTTATGAAAGAAATGAATGACCTTTTCCTTCTTTTCCTCCTTTAATCTAACCCTAAGTGACTTTTTGGTAATCCCTAAATCCAATGGCTGAAATAGATTGAGATCTAAGGCTGAGATTAAATGCCCATTTAAATCTCACTTTTTTTTTTTAATTCACCCCACTTTAATAAAGACCCACTTAGTCATTTATTCCAAAGTCATTTTTCCTTTCTAATTTTACATTGACTTTATTAAAGTCACTTTAAAATTAGACTTTAGTAACTTTATCACTTAAAGTCACTTTTAAATTAGATTTGACTTTATAAGAATTATAAAGTCACTTTAGGAGAAAAATTAAATTCCTTTGGACACTTTTCCCTAGGCCAAAGGTCAAAGCCTTAGGGAACCACCTGTCCTCCAGTACCAAATTTCAACACTCCCTCTTACCGAGGAAGGTGTTCCTCACCACACCCATCTTGTCTTTGAAGTAGACATGTTTGCCCTGTGGTAAGGCTTTGGTAAGAATATCTACAACCTGCTCATCAGTGGGAATATACTCAAGCTTCACAACTCCCTTCTGAACATAATCTCTGATGAAATGATATTTGATCCCGATATGCTTTGACCTGTCATGAAATACTGGATTCTCCATGAGTTTAATGCAACTTTGATTATCACAGTAAATCACTGAAGGTCTCAATCGCTGACCAAATAAGCCAAACAACATCTTGCAAAGCCAGATGGCCTCACAACTAACTAGGCTGGCTGCCATATACTCTGCTTCTGCTGAACTCAATGCTATTGACTACTGCTTCCGGCTGAACCATGACACTACTGCTGAACCCAACCCAAAACAGCACCTTGAAGTGCTTTTCCTATCAGAAGCATAACCTGCCTAATCAGAATCAGTATAACCTGCTAATCACACTCCATCCTTCTACCTATAGTCCAGACCATAATCCACTGTACCCTGCAAGTACCGCACAAAGTGTTTTGCAGCCATCCAGTGAACCTTCCTAGGCTCACACATAAACTGACTCATCGTGTTGACTACAAAACAAATATCTAGTCTAGTGTTGACTAAATACATCAAGGAACTAATCAGCTGTTTGTACAATGTGGGATCCACCAACTCGGAATTTGAAGCATGAAGCTTCTTCCAGTTGGTGATCATCGGTGTCAACATGGGTTTACAATCCTCCATGTGGAATCTGTCAAGGATGTCCACAATATACTTCCCCTGCCCCACGAAGAAATGCCCCTCCTCCTGCCACACCTCCAAACCCAAAAAGTAATGCATCAAGCCGATGTCCTTCATCTCAAACTCCGCCGTAAGATCTCTCTTCTAGTGCTCTATGAGTCTCTTTGCACCTGTAATGACCAAGTCATCCACATACAATACCAGAATGAGAGGCTCCTCACCTATCACAATATAGTAAAGGTTCAGTTCTACCTCACTCTTTGTGAAACCCATCCCCTGCAAGTATGTATCTATCCTGGAGTACCAAGCTCTAGGAGCTTGCTTCAGGCCATAAAGAGCCTTCTTCAGTCTACACACTTGGGACTCCTTCCCATGCACCTCAAAGCCCTGTGGCTGCTCAATGTACACCTCCTCCTGTATGAAGCCATTGAGAAATGCAGTCTTCACATCCATCTGGTGGATCTTCCAACCCATCTTTGTTGTTATCGTTATAATGGAGCAGATTGAATTATATCGAGCCACGGGAGCGAAGGTCTCCTCATAATCAACTCCCTCTACCTGGGAGAACCCTCTAGCAACAAACCTCGCTTTGAATTTCTCAATGCTACCATCTGTAGCTTGCTTTACCTTGTAAAGCCATTTGGAAGTAACCACAGATTTTCCCTTAGGCCTCAGCACCACCTCCCAAACATCATTCTTCATGATAAAAGAATACTCCTCCTGCATGGCCACTCTTCAAACCTGCTAGCTAGCTGCCTCCTCATAGCTAGAAGGCTCAGAGTCAAGGATGATGGTAGCCATTGCCATATAGCTACAAAACCTCTCAGGTGGTCTACTCTCTTTGACTGACCTCTTAGGCTCAGCAACAGATGTGGCATCTCTCAAGGTGTCCTGAAGCCACTTGGGCTTCCTCTTCCCTGAGCATTCTTCTCCCATTGGAGAATGAAACTCATCCTCCTCATCACCATCAAGAGCCTGAACTCCTGACTGCATGTATGTTGTCCTCCTGCCTGCACCTGAACCTGTAGAAGCTAAGGTACCATGTGAACTGTCCATCAGTGGACTCCCTAGTGAACTGCTCTGTGGACTGCTCTTCATGCTGCTCGGAGCACCACCCCTGTTATGAAACCAGCTCAAGAAAAGATAGAAAAGATAGATCAACGCCTTAGAATTCAGCCTCTTCGAGGGGGCAACCTCCTTTACATTACATAAATGAACAATTCTTTGATGATACAAATGACAAACCTCCTTTCTATATATAGGAGTCTAAGGAGTCACAATATAACCCAGCCGACCTAACAATAATAATATAAAGCCACAAAAATAACAATAGAGGGATTCTATGGGGCACAGTTATAACAATATGGGGGCAATAGGGGCACAACAATATTAATAAGGGGTACAACTACCATAGTAATGGGGTAATCACTAGTATTATAGGGATCCAACACATTCTATACCAAAAAAAGTGTCATGGAACTCATGATTTCAGATGAAGAACCATGGCATGAGTATCATCGTTCTTTATTACTTGAAACTTTTGAAAATAATCTTGGAGATATTTATTCACAAAAAATTATTGAGACATTTAAGGATTCTGTATCCATTCATGACTTAAATTCCGAGAAGAACCTAGCCAATATAAAAGATACCATTCCTCTTGATATTTTAATTAAACTTGGAGTTGTTGAAAATGTCCATATTGGTGCATCTTGTTCTCCCGATGAGATTAAGATTTATAAATCCCCTTTCCAAGAATTCCATGACGTTTCCACTTGGATGTATGAAGAGATGCTATGTATTGATTCGAATATCGTGGTACATGGAATTAAAACTTATCTAAATAATAAGCCATTTAGATAATGCCTACATTTGGTTCATCCTAAGAAAGTTGTTGTGATCAAAGAGAAAGTTGAAAAACTTTTGCGTTCTTGTTTATTTACTTGGTTCATCTCATTGATTGGGTTTCAAACATATTCCCTGTGATAAATAAACAAGGAATAACTGAGTATGCATCGAATACTAGGATGTTAACTGTGATTGTCGAAAATACAATTATCCAACAATGTTTACCGAAAAAATTGTTGATGATTATGCTAGAAGTGAGATTTGTTCATTTATGTATGGATTTAAAAATTACAATCAAATCAACATACTCCCATTGGACCAACATAAGATTGCATTTATCTATCCATGGGGTACATTTTCGTATAATAAACTTCTTTTCGGTTTCAAAAAAGTTTGTACAACTTTCGAGAGGGCCATGAATTATGCCTTCCATGCTATCAAACATATAATACAACATTACCTGGATGATTTATCTTCCCACTCCAAACATCATGAGGATCATCCAATGCGTCTAAGAGCAATTTGCCTAAGTTGTTGGCATTACAACATAAGATTTAATCCACACAAATGTGTATTTTGTGTCCAATTTGGTAGATTTTTTGGGTTCATTCTATCAAAATAAGAAATATGTATCAATCCACTCAATATACAAATGATTATTGATTTTCATACCCCTTCCTCACTCGATGAGTTACAACGTCTCCAAGGGAATCCTAACTTTATATGAAGATTTATCCCGAACTATGGATAAATTACAAAAGGATTTAATCTTTTATTGAAGAAACGGGTTTTGTTCCACTAAGATGATATAACCCAAAAGGATTTTTATGCCTTGAAATTTTTCCTAGTTCAAGCATCATTATTTTATCCGAGTGACTATCAACGAGACTATTTCTTGTATCTAGCTTCAAGTATTACCACCAATGTTATGGTGTTGGCCCAAGAAGATCACCTAGCACATGAAAATCCTATGTATTATTTGATTCTAAATTTAAATGACACTAAAATAAAATATTCTCTCTTCTAAAAGTTAGCTTTGGAAGTTGTGTAAGTTTTCCAATAATTTTTCCATTATATTCTACTTTAGAAGACTCACTTACATTCTATCACATCAATTATTACGGAGAAGATACTCTAAATGGATCGTTATTTTCCAAGAGTTTCATTTGTAATTCATCAAATCCAAATCTAAGAAGTCCTTAGGCTTCATTGAACTTATATGTGACCTTTCCTCATCTGAAGTTGATTCAAAATATGTCATGAGCCATTATTTCTGATTGATTTCTTTGATCCCTGGAATGGAGATATTATAATCTATCTTCAGACCCAAACTTTAGTATTCCAGGGAACTAATAAAACAAGTTGTGAATCAATTCTGACTACTAAATGGAAAATTCCATGAGAATACGCATAAATTCTAGGGATCCATGGAAATTCCAATTAGCAGTGAGAATTGATTCACAACTTGTAGTACTAGATCTAAATAATGTTTATTTAGTACGAAGTTCGACTATACTCACATGTTTTTAAGGGTTCGCCTTCTAGAATGACATTTTGATTACATTCAATATCAACATAATCCTAAAATTCTAAATACATTAATTGATGCATTAGCCAATTATGTTTTAGACAGACATTTAGAACACATGTAAATAATTCGATCAACATCAAGCATTGAATAAGAGAACAAAGTAAATAGGAAACATTGATAGATAAATGTGTGTAGAGTTTGGCTTTATTAAAAATGTGTGTGAGACACATATAGCGACATGACCTATAATATCCAAATTCATGTAGACAAAATATGGCTCAAAGGCCTCATAGTCAACTAATGTTGATGATGATGGTGATAACACACAACCATGTGAGTAAATTTGGACAACATCTGACTGATGCACTCCGACACTCTAATAGTGTACTCCTACAATCATATAGGGATATTACTGATCTTATTCTCTAACACCCCTACTCTAAACACATGGAGGGGTCAAGCTATGAGGGAGGTTTGTAACACTTGGTGGAAAACAACATCCCCATCGAAAACAAGGAAAATCCCCTTTCTCTTTAGCTTGGAAATCTAGATTTCCTGAAATCGCCACATCTTCAAGGCTATCGACCCTCACTCGCCCACCATTTCAGCCCGAATCTTGGCTAATTATAGTAATATTCCTAAAGACAAAGATCATACACTTCCGAGACATATCATTCCAGAAACCATAGATCACACCTAGCCTTGGGCATATTTTGATGGATTAGCACAAGTAGTAGGGTGTGGGGGAGGTGTTGTACTTTAATTAACTAAATCCCATCACTATCATATACAAATGGGACTTGGAGGAGGAACAAATTGTTGGATCAGGTGCACAACAAAATTAAATAAACACAGAATTAACACAGCAGAAGATCAAACACATAGAACACAACTTTT